>JARHVA010002925.1:685000-937500 GCA_037957365.1 Torreya grandis | reverse complement strand
TGCAAATGAAAAGAGATTTTCAGAGATAGATAAACGCTAGAGGCGAAAATTTGCAGAACCCACAGAGAAAATTTAGGCATAAAAAAAGTACTTTACAATGAATAAAAATTTATGTTATAATTTGTTTTTATATTCAAACCTCCTAAATTTAATTTGCATGAAAAATCTTTACACTTTTAAAAATCCATGAGACCGCTTTAATACATAATTTCTCCTAAATAATCTTTACAACACCCACTAAATATTTTTGCACCAAAAATAACATAAGATCATACCCTTAAAGCTTCAAAAAGTAGAAATACCATTTCCATGAAACAAGATTCATATACACAAATATAACAGCTCAACATGTGTTGTCATTACAATATTTCTCCAAAATTATTATACATCGCTCAGCCATCACTACGCCAGCCGCTTGATTGTTCTGCGGCATGCCATTCATCAGGTTAACAGCGAACAGTTTTTAACCGTACAGGCCCGTTTAAGTGTAAGTATTCGGGCTGGTAAAGATGTTAGGAAATTCTTAATTGAAGGCGATCCTAAAAATACATTCAGCTGAGGCGTTAGAACGGACAGGGAGGTGGGATGGACATACTACAACTTGCAATCAAACCCTTATAACTAGTTCAGGTTCAAATTTTTTAGATATCAATTAGATGCATAAAGACTAGAATACTGTGCTCAATCTGCTAATATCAATTTCTAGATCACTCGCAAATACAAATTTTAATAGGCACCAGATCATAATTAGGGCATCGAAGCTTGTATCCTTACATAAAGAAAATCACAATTATTGTGGAAACTGCTCCAATATTTTAATTATGTAAGAGCGAAACCCCTGAGCAGGATGAGAGGATAAGAACCCTGGTGCTGAACAATCATTGGATCTGCAATGCAATAGATCTCCGTTGGGCATGGGCTTTGGTGGTTATGTTTGCCTTCGTATGTGGTTGTCAGGACTTCCCGATCAGAGGGATCTCGTTCTACCCTCTTCTTCACGCCACATTTGCTTTCGGAACACTTGTAATAGCTCCTGCAAAGTGTGCAAACCCCTAAACTTAGCGGATGAATTGAATGAACTATTCACAAACCTTATTCATTACTTATAACAGATCATATAAACTGAATAAAATCAACAGTCCCCCCATCCCCATCCCCCAAAAAACAAAATCTAGTATGGCCAAACACACCTAGGATGAGGGCTGCTTTTAATAATTTTCTTGCCATATTTGCGCCATTTGTAGCCATCGTCCAACATATCGGTGTCAGATCTGGTTTTAAATACATATTTGGGCCCTCTTTCCGTGCTTCTTCCTTTCCTCTTCTTGCTCTTGCTATCACTGCACAAAAATTGCACAACCATCAGACAATCATATCTTTACATTCTCTAAATTAACGGAGCTCGGAATAAAAGATAATTACACAGTCTCTCCCTCCGAAGATTTCTTGCCGCGACGTTCGTCAGACACGTCAGATTGCTGATCTTCTGCACATAATATGTCTGAATGTTGTTCTTCTAAGCCGGATTGGGTGCTGCTGATAGAGTGTGCAAAAAAGGGAGTATGCAAATGAACTCCTCCCTCTTTTTCATTGTTTTCAGTCCAATATTTTTCCTGGTCCCAGAATTGCGGACAAACATTAAACGACTGATTAATTACTAGGCTTTCGTTAGGGCTGACGGCCATAGCATTATCCCACGGCAAATAATCCAAACTTTCATGGGGGAAATGGAAATTAAATGGAAAATCTTCTTGACCCGATCCGCAGAAATCCATTTATGAGTGAGGTAGAAACTAGCAGAAAAGTGGAGGATTACCCTGTGGTGAAAGATCCTCTTTCACCTTAATACTCGCAACCAGTTCTTCGTGGTGAGGAAAATAAGGAGTGTATAAGTAGCCCAAATCACAACCAGATGGTAGTTTCCTAAGGATTTCGTGGATGTTTGTGAAGAGGGGAGGTATTTCGCTGTCTGCTTTACGACTAATGAAAGAGAGGAGATCACTTGACGCGTTTGACTCGGGTAAATCAGTCGGAGCCAAGAAAGAGAGGATAGGTGAGCGAGTGAGTGTGAGAGGTGAAATAGGTAGTGTTCACATTTGGAATTTTGGTTGTTCCTACGCTACGTGTTTTCCCGTCAGATGCCTGTTTCGTGGCACTTGCTTTGCAGTCGAATAATAAAAGGAACCGGCCAGGGTGTCTTTTCCAGTGGAAAAGTTAAGTTGCTGTGACTACACAAATAATTTAAACCAACTTGGATGTGTTAATAATGCTAGGTGTATAACAATGGTGATTAATTGTTCTTCCACCAAAATACTTATTTTTAATATTTTAATTGGTAAACACTCAAAATTGTTTTCTGGATATTATTTCACATTATTTTATTTTTATTTTTATTTGTTTACGTATGGATGATTAGTCTAAATTAGATATTATTAAATAAATATGATGATTTTGGATGGTTTGAAGTTTCTTTTATGCTTTTTTATCTTTTAATGTATACATGATTAGCTTTGTATAAAAGTTACTTGATGTAAAACATTCAAAATACATACAACTCCAAGATTATAAAAATTCTTCATTTTTGAGATCATCTTTCTTATTCTTAAAACTCCTTTTACACTACCATCCATATTTTTATCAATATAGTAATATCAATATTTTATTAAATAAAAATAAACCTATATATAATTTTATACAATAGAATAAATGGATTTACAATTAAATTGTAATATAAATAACCTAATCACTATTAATTAATCATAATACATGTGCTATACATAAATGATGCCTAATTAATTGCTTCTAACTCTAGAGATAAGTAATATAGGGTTTCAATACTTATCTTTTCTTCACGCCTTTGATTCACATGTTCACCCGACACTCCTAGCCCAAATCTATAGCTCCAATATACCAGCAAACATATCTTCTTCTCCTCATTATCCTTTAATGGTTAAAATATTTGAAGCTTAAGGAAAGCAAAGTGAACTTTAGGGACCTACAATAAATAGGGTGAATAGTTTAATTATCTTGATATTTCTCAACCCTCCAAGTAATGCAAAGCACTCTAATAAAATTAAATAGAAAATGGTAATTTACATAAATATAAATCATTCCAATGACATGTGGACCCCTAGATAAACTCGCACCAAAACTGCTCCATGGAAAATATTATATTTAACAATAATGAATGCTTGATCTCTTCTAAAATACCTTTGAGTGCTCAAAAATTTATATGAATGATTAGTAGATACTATATCTAAATGAATTACCATGTTTTCCTATTTATTGGTAGTATTTTAACTAAAATTAAATTATTATGAACACTCATTTTGACTTCTAACAACTAGGATCTAAAATGGTGGAAAGAGCCTAGAACACAGGTACATTAGCCAAATAAGACAAAAAAGGGGTCTCTAAGGCACAATGTGAGATAAGGGTAACATAGAAGTGCACAAAATAACATAAGAAATTGTAGACACCTAATTTTGATCTATGGGTAGTTTTAGATGTTGAATTGTATTGTTTTAAAGTACTTTCATATTTTTCTATCATCTTTTCATATTATACTCTTATTGGCATGTTTTCATTTTATTTTAGAAATGTTATAACTTTTATTTTTCCTTCTCATTTCTCTATCCTCTTTCTCTCTCTTCTTTGGTTGTTTTTTTATAGTTTATGTTTTGCTTCCAAAACTCTTACATTGTATGGTTTTAAAGCACTAAAAAATCAATTGTATCATTCTAGTGTGGGCCCTTATGACGCTTTTTTGGATCTCATGTGGCTCGTACTCCCTATTTTTTGGCCTTTCTCACTTGTTGTCTATTAGCTCGCATGCCAATTTGGTCTTGATTTGAATTTGATAATTTCATAAATACATATAGGTGTATTAATTTATATGTAAGACATGAAATGATTGTGTGTGAGATACCAATTGAAAGAAAGACTCAATATGTTTTTGAAGAGATCTATTATAGTTGAATTTGAATTGAGTTTTGAATCATTTATTGCATTGTACCACTTGTTCATGCTAGCACATAAATTCATAGTGAAATAAGGTTTGCATCTAAAAATTTCTCATTGAAGTACATCAAGTGTTATTTTCAAAAAAAAATTGGACAATGGGCCTAATTATTATATAGGGATAAGACACACCCCTTACTGATTCCCCTTTTTACTGGTTTTTTATAATTTGTTAGGGTTATGTGTGTAAGGAATCTAGAACAACAAACATGCTCTGATACCACTTGTTGGGAGGGGAGATGGAAGATAAATCCAAGAACAAACACACCTGTTCTAATTCCACCTCCTAGGATCTTGCTCCTCAGAAAGAGCACAGTATGATTACCAAATATAAGCAATTGAATATGCGGAAATAACCAGAAACACAAGTAACTAGAATTCACCAATAGCACAGAATATGAGAGACAATACACTATCTTGTATTAACACTAACAGAAAAGAATATAGCAAAGAGCCGCCACACTCTTTCACCTTATAGAGATTCGCCACACCTCAAGTGTACAGTAATTCTTCTCACACACACTCTCCTACACAAAAAATGGTCCCAACAACCAACTCACACACAGAATTGGTGTTCACCTCACCAACCAGTCAGTAATAACCCTGCCGGTACATCAAGCACTCTATAGCACTTCAAGCTGATCTCTCATGAACCTGCAACCTACAATTCAAAGACCAAACTTACATGTAGATCCCCAATGAGCTTGCAACAACTTGCAACTCACAGATCTTACAACTAGAAGGAACTCTTCCTTTCTATCTCATGCCTTATATAATACATGCCAATGTGTCTATAAATAGATCCCTAACTCAAACAATAACTTAGACTCTTAATTTAGACAATTGTCCTCGCAGCCCAAGACTCTAACTGGTCTCAACATGCAAACTCTTCGTTCACTTAACTAACTGTCCGTGAAACGAGCAATTCTGGAACACACAGGCGACCGACGTCGGTCCCTGCTTGTCTGGTTCTGCTGACGTCGACCGACTTCCTACCGTCGCCTGTGGCCTTCTGCACTGGACTCTGCCGACGTCGGTCCTACTGTCGACGTCGGTTGTCCTGGATCTCAGCAACCATTGTTCCACAGTTTGCAAAGGGTTGAAGCTTTTAGCTCCACAACCTAACAATCTCCCACTTGGAGATAAACAGCTACAACCTGTACATGTACCTGTACACCATCTAGTTTGTTCCCTTGGCTATGTATCCATCTTCAAAATCACCCTTGAAGACCAACCACCACAAAATCCGTGGTGCAAAACCTGTCATCCAAATTACCTGCCACATCCACATCTACAACCATGTAGAAATAAACCTGAACTTGCATAGCATGTGCACCTGCTACTAGTCCTTGTAAGAATCCACTGAATTGCCCTCCAATGGTTCTCTCCCGGATTGGCTCCTAACTTGTGACAACTCCCACTGCTTGGGAAAACTCAGGTTTAGTACATACCATGCACTCAACCTCCTTATGTGAATCAAGACACCTATTCTATGAACTGTCTAACCATCGGCGTGCTAACCGGTTTCACACAATCATCCTGAAACAAAGTCAACACATGACCTTCCATGTCTCTAGAACACACTCTTGCCAAAGAATCTTGCTGCTCCCAGATTCTCCATGACAAACACCTGAACTAGCTTTACCTTTAGTTCAGCAATACCTGTATATGTAACCCTGCAACAAGCACATCATACAGAAAATAGGATAGTGTAGCTAATACTATCCAACCCGGTAAAGAGAAACACAATGAACAAACCTCCATTGCCCTGCAGCTAATACAAGATCATATAACCTGATCTTCCATCTCACGTATCCATTACCGCTCTTCTTCATCCTTAACATCCATTCGTCTCTCAGTGCTTACTTCCAGCCGGCAACACTACCCAAAACACCTGTTTGGTTCTCCTCCAAGGAATCACATCCTCATCCATGCCTAGCTCCCACTGTTTCCTGGATTTACCTGTTCTGCTTCTTCAATAACTTCCTGGTCCTATGCCATAAGTGAGCAACAAGTAGTGTAAAGAAGGGAAATGATGAATTTAAGAACTTACTTACACCTTCAGTCCTCCATATGGGCGCTTGAGACTCCATGACAGCTTGCTGTCCACCCAAAATTCGTCTCAGTGACCGATGCCGGTCACATCTCAGTCTACAACCGACCGATGTCGGTTCCCTGCGACTGCCTCTCTGTCGACGTCGGTTTCCCCTGGCCGACGCCGGTCTCTGTCTGCCTCGAGTCACTGACGTCGGGCTGCACATAGCCAACGTCGGTCCCTGTCTGGACACCGACGCCGGTTTTCTTGTCGACGTCGGTCTCTGTGTTTTTCTTGTGAGACTTGACTTTTTCCCGCGAGCTCCTTTTGGATCAAACCCTTGTCCAAATCACCCTTGCTCTGCTCAGAATTCCTCTGCACCTTGTGCTGAACTCTGTCCATCACTTTCTCCTTGAAAACCAAGGCTTTCCTGTTCTTGTCACTAACATCGGATTCCTCAAGAAACCTCACCTTCTTCTTCTGCATACAGAAATCACGATCCATGCCTTCCAAATCTGAAAGCATACTCTTTGACTCAAGAACCAGCATCTCCTTCTTATCTATGTGACCAAGCCTATCAAGCTACATCTCTGAATCTACAGCTGAAGTAGATAACCCAAAAGAAGAATCAGTAAAACAAGTAGATAGATAAAGCGTACCTACTTTCTTACCTCTAGCTACAACAAGTGTACCCTTGGTAACCTTCCAAGAGTCCGCTGTGAGAGTTACTGTGCAACCCTCTTCACCCAAACTTCTGATAGAAATCAGATTCCGCTTCAGAACTGGGACGTGCATGACCTCCTTTAACACCCATGTGTTACCTGTCTGCAGTTTCAGCTTCACTTTGCCTTTGCCAACAATCTGACAAGGCTTACCATCCCCTACACAAATTTCTCCAAAATCTCCCTGGACATACTCATGAAAAAATTCCCTATGTGGGGATGCATGAAAAGAGGCACCAGAATCTAATACCCAAGATTCTACTTTATCCAAAGAACATACCAGAGCATCCTGTGCAACGTAACCTGCAACATCTGCTTCTTCTTCATGTTCTTCATGCTGATCTGTACCCGAACTGCAATCTCTCTTTAAGTGCCCTTGCTTTCCACATTTCCAGCAGGTTATTCTGCCATACCTGGACTTGGATCTCTTGCCCATCTTCGACCTTGATCTCCCACGCTCTATCTTCTCTCTTGGCCTTCCTCTTCCTTCAACACTCAAAGCATCTCCAGATGATTCACCTGTGCTTTTCCTGCGTATCTCTTCGTTCAAGATCACACTCACAATATCATCCACTTTTAAGACTTTTGAAGGAGACACAGTATTAGAAACTGCCATTACCAAACCTTCCCAACTTTCAGGTAATGAACACAAGATTAAGAGAGCTCTTATTTCATCATCAAATACAATATTCACTGAACTTAATTGGTTTACTAAACCATGGAAATCACTAAGATGGCTATGAACAGATCCACCTTCCAACATTTGCAAATTAAATAAACGCTTCATAAGAAATACCTTATTCGAAGCCGAGGGTTTTTCATACAAATTTGCCAAAGATTTCATCAACTCCACCGTTGTCTTACACTGTGATAAGCTGGAAATCACAGATGATTCAAGACTCAATTTAACAGATCCCAGAGCCTTCCGATCAAGAACCTCCCATTCTTCATCTTTCATATCCACGGGTTTGCTAGCAACCCCACCCAATGGTAAGTACAAATCTTTCTGATACAGATAGTCCTCAATCTGCATCCTCCATAATTGGTAGTTCTTGCCATTGAACTTTTCCATTCGTAGTTGACTGCTTTCTGTCATTGCTCAACTCCCACTCAAACAGAAACCCTGTGAGTAACCTGTAATCAAAACACACTACCCAGATCTACACCAATCTGTTAGTATCCCAACCAAAAGCTCTGATACCAATTGTCAGGAATCTAGAACAACAAACATGCTCTGATACCACTTGTTGGGAGGGGAGATGGAAGATAAATCCAAGAACAAACACACCTGTTCTAATTCCACCTCCTAGGATCTTGCTCCTCAGAAAGAGCACAGTATGATTACCAAATATAAGCAATTGAATATGCGGAAATAACTAGAAACACAAGTAACTAGAATTCACCAATAGCACAGAATATGAGAGACAATACACTATCTTGTATTAACACTAACAGAAAAGAATACAGCAAAGAGCCGCCACACTCTTTCACCTTACAGAGATTCGCCACACCTCAAGTGTACAGTAATTCTTCTCACACACACTCTCCTACACAAAAAACGGTCCCAACAACCAACTCACACACAGAATTGGTGTTCACCTCACCAACCAGTCAGTAATAACCCTGCCGGTACATCAAGCACTCTATAGCACTTCAAGCTGATCTCTCATGAACCTGTAACCTGCAATTCAAAGACCAAACTTACATGTAGATCCCCAATGAGCTTGCAATAACCTGCAACTCACAGATCTTACAACTAGAAGGAACTCTTCCTTTCTATCTCATGCCTTATACAATACATGCCAATGGGTCTATAAATAGATCCCTAACTCAAACAATAACTTAGACTCTTAATTTAGACAATTGTCCTCGCAGCCCAAGACTCTAACTGGTCTCAACATGCAAACTCTTCATTCACTTAACTAACTGTCCGTGAAACGAGCAATTCTGGAACACATAGGCAACTGACGTCGGTCCCTGCTTGTCTGGTTCTGCCGACGTCGGCCGACTTCCTGCCGTCGCCGGTGGCCTTCTGCACTGGACTCTGTCGACATCGGTCCTACTGCCGATGCCGGTTGTCTTGGATCTTAGCAACCATTGTTCCACAGTTTGCAAAGGGTTGAAGCTTTTAGCTCCACAACCTAACAATGTGGAAAATGATAATTTTCATAGATATCTATGTAGAATTTAAGAAGAGGGTAAGTGCATAGAGTGAGGGGATAATTCTGTGCAGGGTTCATTTTAGTGGGCCATATAAAAAATCCATGGAGGTCCCAAGGCAAATCGGATTCATAATGGTGGTGAATCATTTTGGAAGGCATTTCATTGCACAGATGAATCATGTGATGCCATGTCGTGAATTGCACAAAGCCTACTAGGTTTCTCCAAATCTCAGGCAAATGTAGATGAATGCCTAAGAAATATAGACATATACGCATCTGATGATAGCCTATGAGCATCCAATGGCATCTAGTGAGTGTGAGCATCTGACGGTAGTCTATGGGCACTTGACTGTAGATTGCTAGCATTTGACTTTAAAAAGTGAAATATTCATAGATTAACAAAGATTCAACACTAAAAAAACCTTGATTTTGTGGATTTTTTTAATAATGCATACATGTTATTGCATAATAACATACACATTATAGGAATAACACATACACGCTATTTAAAATTAGGCTTGGTAGTCACTGAGCCATAATCACATATATAATATATAATGTGTAAAAACTACGTACATGATATATAACATATAATAATTACATATGCGATATTTTTAATTAGCATAAAAATTAAAAAAACCAAGTCCAAATGCCACAAAACTGATTTTAGTTTGCCTCACATCCCTTCTCTATCCTCAGACATGGAATTGCATTTATGTTTTGATACTAGGAGGAGAAAACACACCACAATTACTAGTTAGCTCAACAAATTGACAATGCCATTGTGGAGAGTAGGAAGCAAACAAAATTCAAACCTATTAACATGAAATTTTAACAATTATTTTTTATTTGCATTTTTTTTGTTAAAACCATTTTTTTTGTTTTAAAATCTCATTCAAGTACAAGACAACACCCAAGGCCTAACCTTTCTATCCATCCTAACCCTCCTACAATTCCACAAGATCCCCACGTAGTCAGAAAGATTTGGCTACACACATAGTCAAGAAAAAAACACAAATTAAAGAGATAATTAGGAGAATAAGGGACCCCATTTTGACCAACACCCACTGTACATATTTGGATAATACCCTATAATCACTACTAGGTCAAGTTGTCTCAATAACAAGTTAAATTGACATATGGGCATCTTATAGGGAGAGATGTAGGGATTATTATACTAAAAATTATCAGCACATGAAGTGAAGGACAAAAAATAATAAAAGACCAAATTTTTGTATTACTCAATGATCCATGTACCAATGCACCCTTTCCATTATCAATAAAATGGTTCCCAATCCATCGATTCCAACATAATTTGATAAGAAATAAATTTTAAGGCTGATGGTGGATGGTGTTTGATTACCCACCTTGTAACAACCACAAGGTTCTATTGTATTTTATGAGAACTCTATTACAAGTTTAACCTCAACGAGATTTCCAATTATTTTGACTATTTAGAGTTTCAGGGCCAAGGGAAAGCCTCTACATAAGATAGGTTAGTTGCACGTTGTACACCTAATCATCCTAAAAGAGTCCTTACCCAAAAGCCACTTCATCCTAATATCCCCTTTGTAGTAAGGGAGGTTGTTGAGATTGACACTTTTCATGCACTTAGTGTGCTTATTGACACACTAATTCAACATATGAGTAAGATTTCAAAGACTAATGCTAAAAAGGATGGACATGGGGATAATCCACCTAGTGTGCATGCCTAACCACACCCTTTTAGATCATGTGGTGATATATGCACTAGACCTTTAGATGATGACGATGGTGCTTTTGAGGGCCTATATGCTATAGTTTTGAGTAAGGAGTTTTTGGAACGTATATTTGGTGTGAAGATGTTGACTACACATATGCAAGTACCTTATATATTTGACATGTTAAATTTTAGCTATATTTATATTTAAAAGGTAATAATTAATCTACATATAAATTAAATAATATATATGTAATTTTTTATGTTGTAGGAGGAGACAATACCATCATCTTCACATCTAGTTTGTGGGTTGTCTATTACTACATTTGTTGATGTTACTCAACCAATGTTTACATATATGGAGGTAATCTTTTATTAATATTATACTTCATGTACATGTATTTATTTATATATATCTATGTTAAACTAACAATCATATATTGTTTGTTCAATGGATGACTATAATGGAGACTCCTCCACCTTTACATGCTGAAATAGACATAGGCATTATTGCTTTAATATCATCTATACAGACACTCACTATGGTATGTCAATGTTTAATTTTGAATTGTATATATATATATATAATTTTACTTTATATTTGGGCAATTATAACTTATGTGAATGTTTTATGTACATAGGGTTGTCTAATGACATATAATAGTTCTATTCATATCATTAACATGGAATCTTCTCATTTTTTCCCCTTTTCACACTATTGTGCATGCACCTTGACCTATCACTTATCCTATTGATAATTAGAGGAAAATTGAGTGCGGCCATGAGATTTTGGTAATTATATGTTTAAATAATTTTCATATTAGTTTAAAATTAAATTCATGAACTTGGTTGCATGTCTAGTATGTAAAGTTTATAATAATATTTATATATGAATAATTCAAAATCTAGGTGAGATATGAGCATAGAAGTCCATTTGAATTTGGACCTTTTAGGAATCCAATACATCCGAGGCATATCCATCTATGAGCAAGGCGTCCTAGGGAGAGTCATTTTTGAGGAAGGCAAAGAGAGGGAGGCTTTTTGATGATTAGGATGTCTTAGATGATGTAATTTTTTATATGCCTATATGGAAATGCACATGTTTTTTGCATTATATGTCTATATGGCATTGACCCTACATTATATTATGTTCTTAGATGATGTAATTTTGTGTATGCCCATATGACAATGTATGCATTTTTGACATTGTATGCCTATATGGCATTCACTTGAGATTCTATTCTATTATTATTTTGTATGCCTTTATGGCTTGTATGGACACACACACACACACACACACACACACACACACACACACACACACACACACACACACACACACACACACACACACACACACACACACACACACACACACACACACGTTCACATTTTGTGGTGATCATCTTTCTACATACAATTTGGCTCACATTATTATTTCAAAACTAAATTTGATGGTTTTATGGCCATATTTTAATATGATCATCTTTAATATTTAATTTGTGTAATTATTAAAATTAAATTATAATCCTTCAATATATATTATAATTAAAAATATATGGGAGAAAATAGAATCAAGTTTTAGATAGAGTCATATATTAGTGTGAAGTGCCTTTCATGATTAGGCTACACCATTTGATGATTTTATTTGTGATCCTTAATTGGAATGGGGTACTATGCTTGGTTACTTATGGATGGTCTTATCATCCTTATTAGCATTGTTGATGACATTTCATGACAATTCACCATTTTAATGTGGATATCCTTACTACATTGGTTTAGTATCATTTGGAACTTATTATTCACATTTTGTATTCATTAAACTTATTAATATCATTGAGGCCTTGGAATATTTTGGTGGTTATATCTCTTCTATTTTTCTTCCTCAACTTTTTTTCTCTCCCTCTCCACTTCACTCAGCTTGGCCATTTCTTCTCTTCTCATCATATGTAAAAATGATAATGTTAAAAATGATATAACCTATTTAATGAAATTGGTTGCTCTAACTTATGTTTATCAAATAGATTGGACAACTACTCCATATTCACCCTTGAAAAGAAAAATTCCTCATTACCTTCTCATGCAAATGGGGTCAATTCCATTATTTCTTCTTTCAACAAATGGAACACAAAAATAAATTTGAGGTGCTTCTTAAATATACATGTCAATAAAAATCTTATCTTTGAAAGTATTCTATCTATGACAATAAGAATGACCTCCACAGATAGTAAGTATTATATTTTCTATCTCTTGACTTGAAGGTTTTGGAACAATTTCTTCCTTCATAAATTTAGACACATATTCCTTCTTGGAATGCCCCTTGTAATTCTTTGGTGGAGTTGTGAATGTAAAATTTCCAACATTTTGCATGCCAATGCCCACACATGTTGCTATGAGTACAATAAATCTTACCCATTTCCTTGGACAAAATTTCCTTCTTCTTGCCCTTTTTCTCATACTCATTTAGAGAGTGGTCTTCACAACTTTCATCCTTCTTTATTATTACATCTTGATCTCTTCTTTGGCTTGGAGAGGTGTAAATAATTTTTCTTCAATTTTAAATACTTAGGATTTTTATTGATAGTTTTCTTATTATAAAACATGGCCAAAAAATGGTTATTCATTATAAAAATGAACATGGATAGGTATTCCAACATGCTTGTGCTATATGGCTTTTATTTATATAATTAAAGCAAATAATGGGATACTCATCTCTTGCATATGCACCTTCTTGGGATGCCATTATAAATTTTACTTGTGAAAGTTTGATGAGGTGTTTATGTTCTACCTCATACTTTTGGATGTTGTATCTTTGGAGAGTCTTTGCATTCTTGTTTAATGCTTTTGCCTTTAGTGTTCAAGGTTGTCCTCTTCTTGGAGTATCTTAATAAGAAATGAAAAATCAAAATGTTGGTGTCAATTGTGTCACTATATCTAGGATACCAAAGAATAAATTCCATTATTATTAAAAATATATTTGTTTCACTACTCATAAAACATCCAATAGAGTAGGAAACGCTGATACAAAATCAAGTGACACTACAACCAATAAAAGGTTGTATTGAATTCATTTACCGGTTGCCACTTTCCATTTGAGAAACATATGTAAAATTTGATAAGTAAAGAATATTAAAATACAAGGATTTCCATCATCCTAAAATTATACATTAGCCAATACAATTTATTTTCTGTAGCCATCATGTTGCATTTGTAGGGTGCACCTTTTGATTGAATCTTGTATTTTCCTAGTTTTAACATTGGCCTAACTACTTGAATGCATCCATATGAAACCATTAGATCTTAGATATTTATTCCTTACACTTTATTATGATGAATGTGATCTCTCAATATTTTTGATGAGTGGCTACTGCTATCTGGATACTAATTGTTATCCCAATCCTCACTTAATTTACATATGTGAGAAGTTATTTTTTGCTTGAAATTTTGTTCATTGTCACTTAAATAATCATCATACATATATCTCCTCTCATTTTCAATCCTTATTACAAGATTTATATCATCATAATGTGCTTTGCTATCATTCAAAAGCCTAACTATTCTCTCTTGTTCCCTGAAACCATTTGTTCCATTTTGAAAATGGTATCCTTTTACCTCCAAGACCTCCAAATACAAATACATCACTTTGAACACATATGGATAGGAAAATGACACATTTTATAAATACCAAAACATATGAATCCACTTGAATGCATGTTTTTATAATTATTTAGGATCTTGGAAACATTGACAATAAATGTTGTCAAAGTTGAAGTGGTAGTTCAAGATCTCTACCTTCGATGTTTCATGGATATAAAATGTCACTACCAACATGTCCAAGGTGGAGGATAATGTCTAAGACTAGGTTATTGGCATCTGATCATGTCTAGTTGATAGACAGAGTATCTATTCCAGCCTTAAGAATGCCATTCCTAGTATGATAAAATTGTAATTTTTAAATGTAAATTTAGACACACATAAAAAAAACCATAAATTATTTATACAAAATGAAAAAATACTCACATAATTGTAAAATCCTTATGGAACCTTGTATATGAATCAATGCCACCTGCTACAATAATCAGTCATGAAATGTAACTGTTTTGCAGTGAAGAGATAAGTTATTATCCTCCAACTGACATTTCTACCTCTAGGACATCCACATGAAAATACATAACTTTAAACACATATGGATAGGAAAATGACATGTGATATGAATACCATAAACTCAATATCCACCCAGATGTTGTTTTCACAATTGTTTAGGAGCTCAAAAAAACTAACAACAAATGTTGTCAAAATTGAAGTGGCAATTTGAGATATCTACCTCTGGTGATTTGTGGCTAAAAATTAGTAGTCAACACATTTAAGGTGGTGGATAACATATACGACCAAGTTTTTGGCCTTTGATCACATCTAGTCAAGAGATAAAGTACCCATTCTAACCTCAAGAATTCCCTTCCCAATGTAATAAAATTATAGTTTTTAAGGTAACTTCAAACATGCGTAACATGAAAAGCTTAAGTCATTTACATGAAATGAAAGAACCCTCATGCATGTAAAATACATATAATAGAAACCATGATCACATCAATGGAACCTTTGAGATAAATCCATGGCACATGCTATGGTAATCAGTCCTAAAATGTAACTTTTTTACAATGAAGAGACATGTTCTTGTCCTTGAAATAACATTTTCACCTTTGAGACCTCCAAATGAAAATCCATCACTTTGAACACATATGGAGAGGAAAATTACATGTTATACGAATACCATGACCTCAAAATCCACCTGAATGTGTGTTTTCCAACTATTCATGAGCTTGGAAACACTGATAATAATGTTATTAAAGTTGAAGGGTAGTTTGAGATCTCCACCTCTGGTGCTCCATGGATGGAAACTAACACTGTCAATACATTTGAGGTGGTAGATAACATCTAGGACTAGGTTCTTGGCCTTAGATCACACTTGATCAAGAGACAAATTATCCATTCCAACCTCAAAAACACCCTTCCCAATAAGATAAAATTATAATTTTTAGGGTAACTTCAAACAATCATAAAATAAAAATCATAATTCATTTGCACGAATAGAAATAACCCTCATGTGTGTGTCTAATCCATTTAATTTCACCCTAGATCACATTGATTGAACCTTGGATATGAATCCATGGCACATGATGTAGTAATTAATCTTGAAATGTAACTTTTTTGTAATGAAGGAACAAGTTCTTATCCTCCAACTGATATTTTAACCTCCCAAACGTCCACATGGAAGTCTATTACTTAAAACACATTTGGATAGTAAAATGATATGTGATACATATACCATGACCTTTAAATCCACTTGGATGCATGTTTTCACAACTTTTAAGGAGCATGGAAACATTAACAACAAATTTTATCAATGTTGAAGTGGAAGTTTGATATTTCCACCTCTGGTTCTTCATGGATGGAAGCTAGCATTGATAATATGTCTGTGCTAGTAGATAACATCCAATAGCAAGTTATTAGCATCTAATCACACCTGGTTGAGATATGGAGTACTAATTCTAACCTAAATAATGCCCTTTTTATAATAACATATTACTTTTATTTAGATTCTTTTAGTTTTAAGAATATGAAATTATTTATTAACAATGCCAACAATGTGAAGGTGGATGCTTATTTGGCACCATTAACCTAATTTTTTTTGTTAGTAAGTAATTAAAAATAAAATTTATATGTATTACCTAAAAAATCAATAAATTTGGTAACATTAAATACATATACATTTGATAACTCAACATACATTGGAATTTCAATCTAACAAACCACTAGGATCTGCTATTTCTTGGGAAATTCATAGTATGACTTGGGAAATTTCCATAGATTATTGTTTAATGGCCTCCCATGATATTTTACCAATTGAATATTTATTGTAAGAACCAAATTTGAATAGTGCAACATCATACTATGTTTTTCATAGTCTTCAAAGAACCATACATTTGAATTAATGATAGGATATCATTAAACCCAAGTTACAAGGGATACCATAGACCCAGTGGGATAGTTAATGTTTTCCCCTTTTATGACTGGGAAAGTCAATTTCATTTTTTCCTCTACACACTGACATAAGCAATACTTTTTTCCCTCTTTGTTTTCCTCATCAAAAATAACTATTAAAATATTCCCTATATCACAAAACACAATTTTGAATGACAATGTCAAGATAGATAATGAGAATAAATAGACATAATGACTAATCTTCTACCTAATGTCACTAGATCAAATACATGTCAAAGTCATGTGACGATGTCATATCTATAAGTTTTAATTTTGGTGGAACTTGATATGTGTCAATTGGAATTAAAGGTCTACAACTCCATTTATCCACCCACTCTTGTGACTCACTCATTCAAAACAAATTCCATGCATGAAGAACATAACATGCCAAGTGTCTCATATGAATAGTTTAGGAAACTGAATTTGAGATATGAAATGAGTGGAGCTCACTTGATCTTGTTACAGTCATACAATCCTCATACTTGCCAATTTTTATTCTTCCAAGAACTATAAATATCTATAAACACTAAAATTTTCTTAAGCACCATGGCCCATTTTATCGTTACACCATTCAACAATGGTTTTTACATCAGTTAAAAAATTCCATATTCAAAATTTAACTCCTCTCTTGAAACAAATCTTTTTACACATACTCTTGCACTGTCATGCTTCCCTTTTTCATGGCTAACCTTAGTGAAACTCCAAATATGTTCAATGTCAGTGGTAATATGCATCTTGATCAACTAGTAAAACATCCATACATTCTCAAATTGTGATGTTCAATTGTCTAACCACATATAATGCTAAGAGAAATTAATGTTTCTCATTGTCAAATTTACATAGAACATCTCAAAAAAACCTTACATGTATTTTTTACAATGTGATCGATCATCACTGACATATAAATGGTACTCTCTTAATTTTTTTGATCTTGATTTATACTATTAGGTGAATGTATGAATGATATATGTATGAATATGACAACCTACACTGAGTTGTAATAATGTGATTGAACTTTTATTTTTGTTTTTATTATGTAATTGTTACGAAAGTCCACTATTGAAAAAATAGAACTAAGTGAGAATGTGTCCTTGCTTAACTTGAATTGTTCGTCCAATTGATTTAATTATTTTTTTTCTATTGGTATTGTCATCATTAAGTCTTTTACACATTCTAATTGATTTCATATTGTTTTTCTATTTATGTTCAATGTTTGGCTAGTTTTTAAAATCAAACATTTTCTCCCTATTTGACCACTTACTGCATAAGTTGTAATTATACATCAGGTAACATCACAATTTTTATTATGTGTTTTCATGCATATAGTATGATATGTATCATATATATTTTCAACAATTTACTTGTCATAGACCATCCATGTTATATGTTCTTAGTCATAACTTATACATTTTAGGTCTCATATTAATCAATTTTATAAATGAAATAAATAATTGACATTTTTTACTATCAGATTCTAAATTTTCAAAGAAATTATCAAAAATTCTTCTAGCTAGTCTTCATGGCGGTTAACATTTTATTATGCATTGGTTTCAAAATGTTTTCATCAAATTTAATTAATTTATTTCCTTTTCTATGCACAATCCTTAGAGGTGTTAAAAATGGTGAAATTTATTGAGAGGGTATTTCCATATTGTTATGTTCATTGCTAGTTTATTCATTGCTACTTTCATTATTTAGTGTTTCTATAGAGTTTTATTCATTGTTACTTTCATCATTTTTTGTTTTCATGTAATTTTATTCATTGTTAAGGGGTAAATCATCATGCATAGATTCATCATCAACAAAATAAAAAACTTCATACTTTGAATGTGGACTTGCAACATAATTTGGACTTTTAGGTAAACATTCATCATCAGTATCTGTGACATTTGGTTGATTAGGGATTGTGTTTTTACTTTGTCTCGAGTGAAATGCTTGTATTTTTACCTTTTTTTTCCTCTTAACACTTATAATTACTCTAGTGCTTTGTTCTTTAACTTTTTCCTCTTCTTTGAATGAGATCTATCACCCATGACTTGACAAACTTGACATGTGTCCAAAAAACAACTTGACATATTTGAAGGTGGGGTCCCAAAAAATAAACTGATAGGTTTTATCCTTGACTTGCAAGTCATAGAATGATGTAGATAATGTAAGTGGGGATTTTTTTTATCAAGGTTAAGAATAGTTGTTGAAATAATAATTTTTGTCTATTGTGAGCATAACACATATGCATTATATTTACGTAGTTATATATCATATATCTATGTCATTAAAATATTATGTGATGAAATTGCCTCTTGATCGATGTCTAAATCACATTCTATACAATTGAAATTAGGTTAAATTATCCCCAAGTAACATTCTATACTCACAATTAGGTTCAAGGGGTTTAGATTACCCTAAATTGCCTTTGTGATTACATTTATGATAAAATTGGGGTCGATTGAGCCTTGAATCACATTATATAGTTGTAATTAGGTTGAAATGGCTCAAATTGGACCAATTTTCCTTCATGATTGAACTGGTAGACTATTTAATTTATGATGTTACCCATAAATTACATCTTATATAGTCAAAATTAGGTTCAAAGGGCTTAATTTGGCTCAAATCACATCCCTTATTACACCAATTGATAAATTGGATCAAGTAATGTGATGGAATTAGAACTAATTCAGCCCTGAATCACATCCTTATATTGTAGTTAGGTTTATATGGGTCAAATTAGCCCCAATTTCCATCATGATTGAATTGATAGACTATTTGATGTAGGAAGCTATGATAGTGGGATTGATTGACCTCCATATTACATCCTAAATAGTTAAAATTAGGCTCATAAGGTTTAATTTCATCCAACATGCATCACTAATTATAACAATCCACTAATTATATCAATATGTCAATAAATATGAGCTAATTTATCCCTAAATCACATCTCAGACTCAAAGTTAGGTTCAATGGGTTTAGATTGGCCCTATTTACCTTCATGTTTACATTTTTGAAAAAAATAGGGTCGATTAAGCCATATGTTGCATCCTATATAATTAATTGAGCCATAAATTAGGTTCACAAGGCTCAATTTAGCCTAAATCATGTCCCTAATTACACCAATTAACTAATTGTATCAATTCATGATGGAATCAAAGCTAATTTAGCCCCAAATCATGTCTTGCTCTTGTAATTAGGTTAAAGGGGATAAAATTGATCCCAATTTCCTTCATGATTGAATTGGTTGACTAGTTGGTTTATTTATTAATGATATTAGGTTTGATTAGCCCCCAAATTACATGTATAGTCACATGGGGTTTAATTTCATCTAAATTGCATCACTAATTACAACAATCAACTAAATGGCTCAATATGTTAGAAAATATGAGCTAATTTATAGTCCTAAATGACATCATAGACTCGTAGTTAGGTTCAACAGGTTCATATTGGTCCCAATCACCTTCATGTTTTCATTTGTGATAAAATTAGGGTTTAACATTTAGGGTTGTAAAAAATGACTAATTAGGTTAATATGCCAGGAAATATGAGCTAATTTAGCCCCAAATAACATCCTATACTTGTAATTAGGCTCAATGGGTTCAAATTGGCCCCAATTACCTTTGTGTTTACATTTGTACTAAAATTAGGGTTAGTTTAATCCATATTTTACATCCTACACAATTTATTGAGTGATAAATTAGGTTCACAGGGCTCAATTTGGCCTAAATCATGTCTCTAATTTATCCAATTAACTAATTGGATCAATTCATGATGTAATTAGAGATAATTTAGTCCAAAATCATGTCATGCTCTTGTAGTTAGGTTGAAAGGGCTCATATTATCTTCAAAAGTCTCTTTGATTGAATGAATCAACTATTTGGTTCTTTATATGATGACATTATAATCAATTTCACTCCAACTCACATCATATACAATTGAAAATATGTTCATGTGCCTTGATGTTTTAAAAATCATGTCATTGATTGCACGATTGACTAGTTGGCTCAATCTATGATTACATCAAAGAAAATTTAACCTCAAATGACATTATATAGTCATAATTAGGTTCAAGGGGTTTGTATTAACCTTAATTTCCTTCATAATTGAACCAATTTACTATTTCATTCATTATATGATGACAATGGCATTTATTGATCCCAAAACCACATCATATACATGTCAAACTTGAATATTTCATTGAAACAAATGATTATTTGCTTAATTCTCTGATGAAATTGGAGTTGACAAAGCCTAAAATCACATATTATAGTCATAGTTAGGTTGAAGGGGCTCAAATTAAACCCAATTTCATTTGGATTCAACCAATGGACTATTCAGTTTATTTTATTATGACATTGGGGTCAAAATCCCAAAATTACATGCTTTATGGTCAAAATTAAGTTCATGAGGCTCAATTTCACTCAAATTACATCATTAATTGCACCATTTGACTCATTCACTCAATACATCAAGAAATATAAGCTAATTTAGCCTTAAATCACATTCTATAAATAGAATTACATTCAAGGGTTTTAAATTGGCCCTAATTACCTCCACCATTGAAACAATTGACTATTCCATTCATATTGTATTGAAATCGAGCATAATTGAACCCTAAATCATATTCTATATAGTCAAAATTATGATCATGGGTAGAAACTCACTAAAATTGCATCACTATATCCATTATGTCCTTTCTTGGTAGTGTATGTATTGACAGGATCCACTTTAAAATAAAAATATAAAAATTATAAATGTGAATAAATAGATAGATAAATATAAACATGTATATATAGACTCATTTTTTTTGGTGCTATGTCAATATAACACATATGTGCGATAATGCATATGAGTTATTGTGCGTATGCGCTATGGTATATTTGAATTAAAAAACCATGCCTTTTAGCTTGGAAATGGCTTGGATTCTTGAGTCAAAGGCTTGGACCTATAGACACACTTTCGAATTGAGATTTTTGACTAAAAATAAGAAAATTCAACTTCCATCACCAAAAACACAATGAATTTCAATAAGCCAATTCATAAAATTATTACTATGATGATGAGAAGACTCTTTTATTTCTATATATATATATATATTTAATTTTTGGAATATTTCAAGTTTTCCATCTATGTTGATTTCTAAGTATGGATTTTTTAGGCCACTACATGCTGAAAATATACATGCCTATATATGTTTATGTATTTTTTTCATTGATCTAATTTAAAAAAAATTATATGGTCATAAATTAGGCCTAATTCTACATGAATTAAAAAAAAAAAAACTAATTTTCATTTTTTTAGGTAGATAGGGGGCTGTATTGTTAGCTATCCATTTTTGTTAGTTTTCAAGATCTATTTACTTATAAAATTAATTAAAAAAATTCATTTAATTTTTTTAAAAAAGAAGACAAACTAGATGATCTTATCTAAATTTTCACCAAATATATTTAAACAATATTAATGGATGCTAAAAAAAATGAGAAGCTACTTGACTGGTTATCTACTCTATTTTACTAATAAAAAGTGAGTTCTTATTTAAATTTTTGATATTTGATCTATTTATATTTAACTATTTAAAAAAAATATTAGTATTTTAGAAATTAGTCTCAAAATGCTACAATTTATATTCTTATACCATCTTCAAATTTTGAGTGTAGACATCTCAAATAATCTACAAAAGTTGAGATTTCTCAAATTTTTAGGAAAAAACATGTCCATGTGTAGGCCCCTTTTGTTTCCCAACTTTCTGCAATTACCCAAAAATGACCAAGGTTTTTAGAGTCCCAAATCTTGCAAACATGGACATTCAATCATATTTTATAAATTATATAGAACTATATATACAAATGGGGTTGGTAGGCCCAAAACCATCTCAATATTTTGGAATCTCAACAAACTATCTTATCTGCTCCACATTTTCTAGGTTTATTCATCTTACTTTTTAGACACTTTTTTATGTATGTTTCTACTTACTGATCAAAAATTTGAGATGATTAAAATATTCCTATAAAATCTTCTCTTTACATTTATTATTTATTTTATAGTATTTATCATTGAAATTAGTTATATTTTTTTATTTTATTTGATTAAACTCTTTAAGGTCATATATTTATTTCATTGTGTTAGATCTTAATTTTATAGGGTTCAATTTTTTTGGTAATCATTAATGCTATAATTTGTGTGTTATTTTTAAATCCTAGTTCATAGTGAGCTTACATATCATTATAAACCTAGGGTATTTTCATATTACATATGATTCCATCATATTACATGTAAATTTATTAGATCTAAACGGCTTATTAAAAGAAGTGATGACTAAATTACAATCATGTTGATTTTTTTGAAATTATTTTGGTTAAAACTAGAAACTTTTTGGCAAAAAATTGGTGTATCTTAATGATTTTGATGTTCCTTTTATTTATGAAAATGACATTGAAATACATTTAAAAGATATAGTTTTAAATGAATATCAAACTTATGATGCTTATGCTATTAATCACCATGATGAGATCAATAGATTTAAGACACTTTATTTATATAAAAAATATATTCAATGTTACATCCCGATTGCTCGCTAAGCAAACTTGATTATCCATGAATTTTCTATAGTTGATAATTTGATTTGGTTATTACTAACTAATCTGTAAGTCGTATATTTTTATGGGACAATGGTATGTTGTTTTGGTTTCATGATTACATTGCTATGAGTTAGATGTAGTGTATATTCTTACATTATGGTCATGATGAGTTGTTATTTCAGTTGTATTATATGATGTATATATGTCATGATGTAATATACTAACTACCTATTTGTTTTGAGTTGGATTAGGAGAGATTCATCCCTTAGAGCCTAATGGAGGGAGAATCTCATTAGAGAGGGTGACATAGATGGAGTTTCTATGGGATGATAGAACAATGATTAAAACCCTTCACACACCACATTAAATACGATATGTTATATGCAATGTTTGAATGATTAGTTTAATGTGTTTTTGGATATTGTTTGCATTTGTATAAATGTTTCTGCATACTAGTTGTGTGTTAGTTATGATTTATGCCTAGGTGGAATTAACGAGGGAGGGCCTCATTAATTTGTGTAAATAGAGTAAATATGAATTTAATGATTAATGAGTTAATCATTAATATTAAGTCATATTACTGTATCTTCTATGGATCTCACTCTAGTTGGTAAGTTTCTAGGAGTAAGACCAAATATAGATTCTCTTAGATCTATGATCAGGAAAAAATGGGCAATATGCAGAGAAGTAGACATTGCACCAATGGTGAATGGTTTCTTCTCTTTTATCTTTAACTGTAAAGAAGATTTGAACAAGATTCTGAGTGAAGGACCCTGGTCCTTTGGAAAAAGTACTCTTACTATCAAGAAATGGGAACCAGAAATGGATTTATCAGACTCATTCTTCTTAACAACCCCTATATGGGCAAGACTACTCGGGCTTCCATTAGAATTATGGCATGAGGACATTTTCAATGAAATTGCTAATTCATTTGGTGAGTTAGTGGCTGTGGATAATGCCACGGCTTCAAGAACTAAACTCCAAAGTGCCATAATTTATGTTAAAGTGGCAGACCTGAACCATCTCCCTAAAAAAGTGGAATTAATCTCTAAGCTCGGTAAGAAAACTCAAGAAATTGTCTTCGAAGATCTGCCAAATTCATGTTGTGCGTGCAAGAAACAGGAGCATTGGGTTAAGAATTGTCCCAATAGGGGTAGACCTCTTTCAAGAAATCTTCAGGAAAGGAAAAATATAAAGATTCAACAAAAGAAAATATGGAAGGTAAAAGAAGACTGTCGAAAGATAAGGGAGTCTCAAGATGCCTTAGCCGACCAAGGCACAGAAAAGGGTATAATTTCTACAATAGAAGAAGAGGGCGACTTTAATTTATTAGGATCTATAGATCCCCTTTTAAAAAAATTAAGTCCCCTTATGGAAGAGAATGGGAAGGGATCAGAGGACAACAAATCAGATCTTATAACAGAAGGAAAAGTTAATATCCTAAACCAGAATACCCCAAGTCTAGAAAATCAATTTTCTAAGGTAAAGGACAATGAAGGATTAGAGGAAGGAGAAGTACTTCCCGAAGAGGTGAACAAAATAGAAGAAGGAAAGGGAGATTTGTGTGAAGTTCAGATGGGGGAAAAGCAGGAGGCTTCAAGGGTTGAAAATAACACTGCAGTGAAAGAGATTCTAATGGCAGAAGAAATGAAAGAGGTTGGAAAAAACTCAAAAAACCAAAAGATAAAAGGAGAGAAAAAGAACAATACTAATCACATAATGACGAGAAACGACGGTGTGAAAGTAAATAGTCCCCTTAGGAGTAAAGAAGGAAAAGGATCTGAAAAGCAAGTCAAATTAAAATCGGATGTAGGATTTACAGATAAACCTGGGAAAAAATTTGCAAAGAAGAATAGAGAGCTGGAAAGTAAGCTTAATATAGCAGATGGAAAGTAGGTGACTCTGCGGGAATGTCTCCAAACCAATAAAAAGAAATGAGAATTCTTAGTTGGAATATAAGGGGGCTAAATAGCTTTTATAAAGTAGATTTAGTTAGGAATTTTGTTAGAGAGCAAAAGCCAGACCTCCTTCTGCTTCAAGAAACTAAAATGAGTAAAGAGAAAGCAGAACAGATCAAAGACTTTAAAAATTACACCATTAAGGCCAGTAGCTCTGAAGGATCTTCGGGAGGAATCGTTATGTTATGGAAAAAAAATCAATATACTGGGTCTATTTTGATGGAAAGTAAATTTTTTTTGGCTGTTAATATTACCAGTGTTGACCAAAAGGAAAGTTGGTATGTTGTAAATATCTATGCTCCTAATGCCAGGAACGATTGGAAAAAGGTATGGGATATTCTCTCAAATCTCAGAAGCAAAGATCATTGTGGGCGATGGATTATAATGGGAGACTTTAATGTTCCACTCTATGATTATGAGAAAATGGGTGATAACACCATTCAAATGGAAGGGAGATTTGATCTCATGGAGTTTATAAGTAAAGAAGGTTTCATGGATGTGGACTTGCAAGGAATTCAGTATACATGGAGCAATAAGAGACTGGACAAGGAATGTATACAGGCTAAGCTTAATAGGGCTCTCATTTCCTCTGATTGGATGAAATACTATACTTGTAAGCTGGAAGCAAGCCATAGAATAGGCTCGGATCATTTCCCTCTTATTCTTACAGCAGTCAAATTGAACCAAAAAAAGAATCGTCTGTTCAGATTTGAAAAGATGTGGATGCAGCATCCACAGTTCGAAAGCAAAATTAAAGAATGGTGGAATAAGCCTATTGAGGGAACAACCCTATTCAGAGTTGCCTCCAAACTAAAAAATGTTAAAAAGGAAGTTAAGAAATGGAATAAGGATTGTTTTGGAAATATTTTTGAGAAAAAGAAGACCATCAAGGAGGATATCAGTAGAATCTAGGAAAAAATTCAGCAAAATGGATATACCCCAGAATTCCGCAGAGAAGAAAGTGATCTATTGATACAATATCAAGACATTATAAGTAAGGAGGAAACCTTTTGGAGACAAAGATCTAGGGTGCAATGGTTGAAAGAAGGGGATACAAATACTAAGTTTTTCCATCTCTCCACTTTGAAACACAGAGCGAAAACTCATATTCATCACTTGAAAAAAGGAGATCAGAAGATAACAGAGGAAAAGGAAATAATGGAGGAAATGATCTCATTTTTCTCTTCCCTAATGAAGGCTGACAGAAACATCAACTTGCAGAGCCAGGCTGATATCCTACGAGTGATTCCTCCATTGATCTTGAAGGAGCAGAATAATATGTTATGTTCTATCCCTAAGGAGGAGGAAATCTTCAAGGCTGTTAAATCTTTAGGAGGAGAAAAAGCACCTGGACCAGATGGATTCCCCATGTTTTTCTTTCAAAAGCTATGGAAAATTATAGGGAAGGATGTCAGCAATGCGGTGAAGGAGTTTTTTGGAGCAAAACAGATGCTGAAGGAAATTAATGCCACTTTTCTGTGCCTTATTCCTAAGAAGGCTGGAGCTGAATGCCCTGATCAGTTCAGACCGATTAGTTTGTGCAACTCATTCTATAAGATAATTTCCAAAGTTTTTACGACAAGACTAATTCAAGTGATCCCTTCATTAATTGCTGATCAGCAAAATGGATTCATTCCAGGTAGACAAATCCTCAACTCTGTTATAATGGCACATGAGAATATTAACTCACTGTCCAACTCAAATACAGAGGGGTTCCTAATGAAAGTGGATATAGCTAAAGCATATGATAGGGTGGATTGGCTATTCCTTTCAAATAGCCTTATTGCATTTGGCTTCGAACAAAGAGTGGTTGAAATTATCAAACAGTTGATATCTACAGCTTCTATAGATGTGTTGGTAAATGGAAGTTCATCTCATTTTTTCAATCCGTCTAGGGGATTAAGATAGGGGGATCCGATCTGCCCTATTCTGTTCATTATCATGGCTGATAGTATGGGGTGATACATAGGGGACTTAGTTTGTAAAGGATCATTTAAAGGTCTAAAACCCTCTTCGCATCCTTTAATTTGCTCCCACGGTCAATTTGTGGATGATACTATTTTCATGGGACAGTCTGAAGTTTCAGAAGCAAGAATTCTAAAGGAAGCTATAAATTTGTATTCCTCCACCTCAGGACAATTGATTAACTGGAACAAAAGTGCTGTATTCTTTATGAATACCCCAGTTTACAGACAAAACAAAATAGCAAGGATCCTTGAATGCTCCATAGGTGCTTTTCCCTCTACTTACCTTGGTCTCCCTTTAGGGTCGAAAGCTCCTGAAGCTTTCTGGGAAGGTCTTATTAACAAATTCAGTAAGAAACTAGCGGGATGGAAAGGCAGTCTTCTAAGCCAAGGTGGAAAGCTTATTCTACTCAAAGCAAGTCTTCAAAGCATACCTACGTATGCTTTAAGTCTTTTCAAAATCCCTACTAAATTTGCAGAAGCTATTGAAAAAATTCAGAGAAACTTTCTTTGGTTAGGTACTGAGGAGAAAAGGAGAATGCCTCTTATAGCATGGGATAACATATGTAAACCTGTCAGGGAAGGTGGACTTAGTATAAAGAAAATTAGAAGTATGAACACAGCCCTCTTAGCTAAACAAGGGTGGAGGGTTTATCAGGAAAAAAAAGAATGGAGTAAAATATGGAAGCACAAGTACTTATTCAAGGCTAAGTCACTCCCTGAATTCTTTTCTACTCCGGACATTTCTCATCCTTCTGCCATATGGGGGGCAGTCCAGGGAATAAAACATATTCTAGAAGAAGGAAGTTCATGAAAAGTTGGCAATGGTAAAAAGGTGAAGTTTTGGGAAGATATTTGGTTAAAAGGAAAACCTTTACAGGAAGAAATCCAAGATAAAGATGTTATAGAAAGATGTAAGCAAAGAGTGGGAATTATGGTTTATCATTATTGGTAGAACAACTCTTGGGTTAACCTAATTGAATATGATCAAGATCTCAAGGAAATTGAATTATTCCTAAATGCTATATCTCTATATCCTAACCTTGAAGATAAAATTGTTTGGCATAAAGAGCCAAGTGAACAGTTTAAAGTCTCTTCCATTTTCACCTCTAAGGGAAATGGCAGCAATCCATTTTAGACGAAAGCCTGGATTAAGGGGCTCATCCCTAAAATCAAATTCTTTTTCTGGACCCTTCTCCAAAACAAAATATTGACTTTGGATAATTTACAGAAACGCAGAATTAATATTGTCAACAGGTGTATTCTATGTAAAAAAGACCTTGAAGATAGAGATCATCTGTTCGTGAATTGTCCCTTCACTCAGCTAGTTTGGAAGGAGATTCTCAATTTGTGGGGTATTACTTGGATTCACCACAAAAATGTGGAATTATCTTTCAAAAGCTAGTACTACCCCTCAAAGAATCCTGAAGTTCTTTGTTTATGGAAACTTACTCTTCCCCACATTTGGTGGGGAATATGGAAGGAAAGAAATAACCGAATCTTTAGAAATAAAGAACTTCCTGGATGGGTGGTAGGACAGAACATCAAAGAGCTTTAAAGGAGAATTTCTTATCACAAAAGAATCCAAGCTCAACTCTTCAAGTGGATAATCCCTTGAGGATGGATAATTCTATTGGTAAACCTAATAATCCCAGAGTAGGAGTTACTTGGAATGTTCCCCCTCAAGGATGGATTAAAGGAAACTTTGATGGTGCGGCCAAAGGGAACCCAGGGAATGCAAGGTGTGGTGGAGTGTTGAGAAACCATATGGGAAAGGTAATTGATGCTGTAGCTATCCCTATTGGAAAATTGAATTGTCACATTGCCGAAGCTACTGCTGCCCTTCAGACTCTCAAAATTGCTGTGGACTCGGGATATCCCAAATTGTGGCTTGAAGGGGACTCCTTGAATATTATAAATATTCTTAACAATATAAATACTGTGTCTTAGACCATAGAAAATAAGGTAATGGAAATGAAAACTTTAATTAAAAAATTTGAAGAAGTGATCATTACCCACACCTATCATGAAGCCAATGGTGTTACAGATTGGCTAGCTAATTGTGCAGTCTGGACTGGTCAAACAGTGAGGTGGCATGAAACATTAGTAAAGAATGTGGATTTGAGGGAGATCATTCTTCATGATGCAACCTATGCAAAGGAAGTAAAGATCGAAGTGTACAAGAAATAATATTAGTAGGAGGAATGGCAGTGCGGGGAAAGGACAACAATCATTAAAGAGTAAGGCCCTCAAGAGAGAGAAGAGGATCTTGAATAAGCACAATCAAAGCCAATTTTCCTATCAACTCGGCAACAGATGGGATTATTGCAATGACCTCAGCAATTGGGGCTCTAAGAAAATGAATATGGCAAGCAAAAGGAAGGGAGAACCTCGAAAACAGGAACCCAAGAGCTGTGACGAATGGAAAGAAAAACATGAAGTCTGGAGAATTTTGCAGAAAGGAAAAGTTACGAGCTACTTGGAAAGACTTCATGGATCGAAACCGCATATCACTATGGATTTTTTCAAAAATTGGAAGGATGAAAGGGTCACCCTGCATGGTGTCACAGTGAACTTAACAGAGGATTTTATAGCTGAGGTTACTGGGCTACCTACCGATGGACTCAAATTCTCCAAACAGACAAGCATTTTGAATGAGGCCTTCTATAGGTTCCCCAAAATAGAAGTGGAAGAGCAGAAACTGGTCAAGAATGGGGATTTCTTTGAATTGGATCAAATTAAAGGGATATGGAGGGATGTCTTAAGCTGCATAAGGGAGTACTTCATTCTGGATGGAAGAAGTAAGCGTGTGCACAAATTCCACTTTGTCTTCCTTAACCATTTCAGGCACAAGGTTAGTTTGTCCTTTCCCTTTTATCTACGTTTCTCCTTGGTCCAAAGTTTATATGCTCATAGGAAAAAGGAAACACACCCTATCCGTCATGAAGGCCTTATTCTGTTAATCGAAGGCTACTGTAAGAATAATGCTATGGTTAAGCACCCTATACAGGGGAAAAACAAGGAGTCAGGGAACAGAAAGAGTGAATGTGTTACTGAGAAAGGCAAAATCAAGCTCCCTAGTACTAAAAAGCAGATTGTAGAAGAAGATATGGAGCGGGAGAGTATTGATAAACCCAGTAAGGAAAACTTGGAGGAAGAAGAAGGAACTGAAAGTCAGGCTACAAACTCTAATGAGGATGAAGAATGTCCTGAGAAGAACGAAAAGGAAGATGTCAATATAGAGGAGGATTCTGCAAATAGAACTGAAGACATTGAGGAAAACCAGAAAGAGGCAGAGTTTGATTTTGGCCAGGATGACCCTGTTGAGGACCCAGGATCAAAGAATGAAAAGAAAACTACAGGGCAGGATGATAATCAAGAAATGGAAATGGAAATTCAAAATGGAATTAAAGAGCAGGAACATAAGGGTTGAGAAGATATCACTGAAGAAGACAGGAATAGTCCTAATAAAAATTCTGAGGAATGGAGGGGGAAAAAATTGAATGATGAAACACATACACCAATGAACTGGGTTAATTGCAAAGCAGAGGCATCTTCTCAATTTGATTCTTGGATGTGCAGGGAGGTTATGAACCTCAAAAGGAAAGTGGAAATAATCGAAGATACCCTGAAAGAGGTATGGAACAAAATCAACAATATGGATAATCAGATAGGAGAGATCCTAGCCAAGCTCAAAGCCTATGAGAAACACCTCCGAGAACTAATTAAGGACAATAGAATGAAAATGGAGGTAGCTACGTCTAATATTTGTGCTGCTGCAGTCAATATTAGTAAAAGAGCCAGTGAGGAGACTAAAGCTTTGGAGGGACCCAACAAAAGAATGAGACAGTACTAGAAAGAAGGTTACACAAAAAGGAGCAATGCTAGTGGAAACCACTTCCCAGGATACTGTTTTGAAAGAAAAAGAAACAATGAAAATGATATTGGAACTAGATGAATAATCTGGTTCCTCTTGCTGGTAAAGAATCTGGTCTAGTTCTTTGTTATCTTGTTGTCTTCCTATGTCTAAGGTGTTGCCAGATCTTTATTTTTTTGGGTTGTGACCGGTTGTCTTTCTGGTGGTTTCAGGTCCATTTAAAACCTGTTTTTGCTACTTCCTTGTAGTAGTTTTTAGACTTTGTCTGTGTTTTGGTTGCTCTATCTTTTTTCCTTGTACTAGGGTTTCGGGGCCCCTTCAAAACCTGCTTTTACCATAATCTAAAATATTAAGTCATATTATTGTGAAATAAATTAATTAGATTATAATAAAAAATAGGGAAAAGGGAAATAAAATAAATAAAGACACAAAAACCCAAAGAAAAGAAAAGAAAGACATAAAAAGGAAAAATTAAGGAGATAAAACAAATAAAATAAATAAAGTAATGCTAAGGTATTATTAATGGAATAAAACACAAAAAGAGGCCATCCTTAAAAAAATGCCACATTCATGAACAATGAATAAAAGGAAAGGAGTATGGCACATCTCAAGGGGGAGAAAGGAGAAAGAGTAGTGTGGCATGGAGAGGATAGGAGGCACAAAAGAAAAAAAAGGAGAAAATCAAAGGGGAGCTTTTCTAGATACCAGTAGAAGGATCTCTAGGTAGGTAATGTAATTAGAATTCTGTGTATTCATGTTTTGCAAATTGTGTAATGAAAACTGTGGGTATCAAAAGGAGGTTACATATATTACAGTGGAATTTTTGAGTATGAATCGCTATTGTTTAAACAAAACATAAGTCTTATTTTCAACCAAGTATACACTAATTATATGTAGAATTAAATTTATATACATAAACAATAATTCATGTTTATTTATGAAAAACTATATAGTGGCACACCTCATAGTAGGCATATAAATATGGTTTGATACATATACCTACAATGATTTCCAGACATACACACACACATGTAGTGAATCATATTGAGAGTCAATTTGATATACAAGGAATTTTGTCAATGGGGTGATCTTAAGTTTGAAATTGACATAAATCTATAGTACAGATATGAAATTGACATATACATATCGTTGATCCTATTGAAATTGACATAGATATGAAATAGATTAACATGCAATTGGTTATGGAGAGACCTGATAGATATCTAATTACAGTGATTTACATAGTATTATATCTCATATATCATAAACTATGCTATATATATAACCAAAATAAAACTGAGCCTATAGTATTCCAACACCATACTATGTTAAAAGCTATGCTAAACTAGGCATAGGAATATATACACAATATGTAATTTATTATTCAAAATAGTAATCTGCTTATATATAGAGAGAACTAGGTAAATCAAATTGTATATATATATATATATATATATATATATATATATATATATATATATATATATAAGTGTAAAGGGTGATTTACTAACCATATAGTTGGAGTGTATGATGATATGAAAGGGTCAAACTTCTACCAAGATATATAAATCATTGATATTTTTATAGATATATATACAATGACTTACATTATATTTATACAATGATTTGTATTATATTCAATGTTTAATATTTATCAGTATCATGTACAAATCAAGAATGTAGAATGATACTATAATCTTATTTGTCAATGTATATTTAAGAGTTCACTAATTAAAATTGCCAATGATTTGGGAATAGATAGAATAATTTTGGGATATGAGAGATGATGCTACAAATAAGTTCCGTTGACTCCCAAATTTAACCCACATTGGAATAGCTGATATCATTTATTAATTGCTAATGTACAGAATGAATTGATGTGGTAAATCAAATCAAATGAGATGATTTATAATATGGAATATGGAATGATATATTTATTTAAATACTATAATCTTTACTCTCTATGTTAGAGTATTTTATAGTTAGATTATTTTATAGAGTATCCTAAATTGAGTATACAGGAATCAGGATAAATTGTAGAGTATCCCTGGGCTAATCATGTGTGATAGTATTGTATTAATAGGGAAATTTGTTATCATAAGAGAAATTTAAATACATTATAACTAAGAGTAGATCCCTAATCAGAACATGCACAATGCATTGATATTTTTAACTCAATTTCATGAGAAAGAATGCTAGTAACCTTTATTATGTTTTAAATTTTTTATTCTTGTGAAGGATAAATCAAACAAGACATGTTGACAAATAGGCCATTGGAATTATATTAGATCTGAATTTATATGTATTTAATTACATGTATGGGAGGAGGGATAAAAAAAAGTATCATTATTATAATGGCATGATTAATAAACATTTACAGGTCTGTCCTAAATATGCAATTAGGTTAATTTAGCCTATATATTTTTATTGTCTAAGTGATTAAACTATAAAAAAATCAATGAAACCCTTATACAAACTAGGGATAAACACACTGTATGTGAATGCCAAGTGCAATATTTATGTTACCAAATTGAAAAAGGGGCAAAAATAATGCCGAGACAACATTGCTCAGATATCATTATCATAAGGTAGCAAACCAAGCGTAGCTTGTGTTAGGAATATAGAACATAGAATAATATTAATGTATTAAAGATAGAAATAAAATGTAAAAAACACAACAAAATAGAGACAAGGATTTAACATGGTTGACCCAATATGGACTACATCCAAACAGAAACAACCAGTCCTTATTATTTAGTCTAATAAATGAAAAGAAAAACCTATAATACAACCACTGCAATATCCTCTTCACTCACATACAATATGTCACTATAATTACAATGCCCTCATATCAAAAGGAGCGTTATGTATAGGGAAAAAAATACACAAACATAATTCTATCTTTATATCTGTAATTTAATAGTGAATGGTCTAGATTTACTATGAAATTACAATATTTTATAGTGCATTTTTAACAAAATTTTGCTTCAGGGGTGCTGCTCCTAAACCCCCACCAAAGAGGGATTATAAGTAGGTCACTACCCCCATAGACCCATAGTGACCATAGTGTTGGGGGGGAGGGGGGGGCATTGCCCCCGTATCCCCCTGTCGGGAACCAAGCATTATAACCAGATCAAGGTCCACCATCCAACAACTTGACACCATTAGTAGGTTACATAGTTAGGGATAAAAAAACTATGAAGAAATATTACATTATTGAATCCCTTATATTTTAAAAGATCATTAATATATTGTAATGATTGTTGAAATCATATGGAGTTATTGGTTAATAAATTTAAATGACCATTGATATAGTATTTATATATCATTTGTGTGCTTATATATGGTACATATTGTGTTGTATAATTATTGATATATAAGAAACATATTTATATATGGACTTAATAATCCATATGAAAATATTACATATATAGATGTATTGGGTCATATCCTATACTGATGTCTAAATGGATGGTTAAAATAAGTCACAAGTTTTTCAAGGAATTGAAAACTATAACAATATAAAAATAGTCTCTTAGAAATAGAGTGAGTTATTTAAATAAAATATTATAATGGGTTTATGAGTTATCTGATTCTCTAAGAATATTATGACTGACTTCTTGAAAGTAAGTAGTGTGTACATAAAAATAGTGGACTATATTATTACTTCTTATACTATATACTTGAATCTATTTAGGAAAATTAGATTATGTAGTTTAAATATAAGATATACCTAGTTGGTATAAACTATATTTTCTTACCTATTATTTAAGATTATGGGACATCTAATTTTTAAAATTATAATATTTATTGTTCATAATTATGTATTTGTGCTCATGAACAATTAACTATGATATTATGGTATGTCATAGAGTGTATTATGTTTGAAAACTATAGTTTAAATGTATGTTATACCTAAGTGGTATAAACTATAATTGTTATGTCTAGATTCATTCATATTTTTGATAGATTAAATGTATGTATTTAACATGTTTTATGATAGCTAGTAGGAAGTAATGTATTGTATCTACTTAAAAAAATTAGAATATGAAACCTAATATATATTATATCTAGTTGGTATAATCTACACTTGCTTGCTTATTAATTATGTAATAAATGATATTGTGGAGATTCATTCATATGTTTGATGGACTAAATATATGTATTTGATTATTCTTGTGCTTAACATGTTTTATGATTGCTATTAGGAAGTAATTTGTATGAATCTATTGGTTATATATATGTTAACCAAATCTCACATTGTTGGTAATGATTAAGTAGTGATACACATTTCACTAACTTACTAGCATGACAATGCAAGATGAAGGTAATCTGATCAAGTGGTGTGTATGAAATTGATTGATTTTAGAGATCAATAACTATTGAAAACTTTGGCCAAAGTAATGTTAGTTAGACATTGTCATTTCATGTGTATTATTTACATGTTTTTGAGATATCTTGTTAAAATAGGTTTCTTTATGGTACACTACATGTTTTTTAAAAATCATACAACACACAGGTACTAGCTTGTCTCTTTGGATTCTCTCACTGTCACTATCTACTCATCCTTAAGGAAGGGCCATTCTTGGATAGGGGATTATACGAGGGATAGATGGTTTGTGTTTGGTGTAAAAAAGCCCTCGGATGATGATCTCCCTCCCCACAACAATACCTCTTTGGAGATGACACTTGAGATTGCCATAGATACTAGAGTTCAAGAAACTTATGCTCCGTGGAGCCATGTATTTTATATATGTATATTGCATTGGAATTATTATTGAAACATTACCTAATGAGTTGTAATTACTTACATATTATACATTGACAATGGTGGATGTATGATTATACTGACCATAGCTGAAAGTCTTTAGTTACTTTTTATATTCTATATGAAGTGATTAGTAATAAATAATGTCACATGCTTATTTTATAGTTATCATACTTATAGTATTTCATATGGATCACTAATTATATTATCATGGTGTAATCTAATAGAAGAATTGTTGTTAAAATTAAAAAAATATCATGTATTTCTAGGTAGATTCCAGTGGGGATGTTACATTCAAGATAATCCTAAAGAGATAGTTGTAATTTGTATGTATAGACACTCTATTTTTATCACTTCCATGCCAAAATTAAAAAATGGAATAAACTCTCAAAATTACACACAAACTAATCCAAAATCATCTGTTCATCTAACATATGAGTCTGAATTCACCTTGGGGCATCCCTATGTGAGATAATTCACCATATTAAGTCTATTAAATTACCATTCTATGTTAAGCATAGGATAGACTGAGAGGGGGGGGTGAATCAGTATATCATATATCTTATAAAACTTTCCCTTAATCAAATTCCACTTAACCAAACATTCAGGATATGCAATAAAACTAAAATAATAAACACCACACAAGATAGAGAGACACCAGATATAACATGGAAACCCAATGTGGGAAAAACCATGGAGAACAATTTCAAGTATATGAATGAGCACCAACTTAAATAATATTCACAAGCACCAACTTGTAGGAGCACCAACCCCTTTCTTGAGCACCAACATAATAACTATTTGTGAGCACCAACCCACAGGAGCACCAACCCCTTTGCTGAGCACCAACCCACAGGAGCACCAACCCCTTTACTGAGCACCAACACAACAACAATTCATGAGCACCAACCCATAGGAACACCAACCCCTTTGCTGAGCACCAACACAACAACAATTCAAGAGCACCAATCCCTTTGTGTATACCACACAACTATCTCTCAATGTTGCTATCTCAACAAGTGATAGTTCATTACAATATCTCTTTCCTCTCTCACCTTTGCTCTTCTAAGCTAGATATAACAAATACAAATCATACTCATCTCTCCCATTTCTCTTCTAAGCTAGATATTAATATATAAAATTAAACTCTATCTCACACATTACAAATGGCTTCTCAAGCCTTTATTTATAGCTTTCCAAATGACCTTTGGCCTTCCCCCTTTGTGACCCTTCAATCCTCATGAAAAATGGTACCAAACTTGTATGACCCTTCATATCCTTGCCTTTGAAAAGTCATGTGGTGACCCTTCATGAGCAAAAGCATCCTTCCCTCTTTTGTCTTTACCTTGGTGACTTTTCATATTCCTCAAAGTGTCCCTTCATGAGAAATTGTGTCCTTCCTCTTTTGTCTTCACTTGGTGACTCTTGGAATTCCCCAAGATGACTCTTCATGGGAAAATGTGTCCCATCCTTCTTTTGTCTTTAACCCATGGCTCTTTGACTTCTCCATGGGCCCTTCTTTTATCTCATATGCAACCAAAAATATATTTGTTAATATTAAATAAATATTAACTCACATTAGCCAAGATATATCTATTACAAACATCATTAAATGCAATGGAGCCTTTATCATCAATAATGCTAGACCTTTGACATCAATGACAATATTTCCAATAATCTCCCCCTTTGTCATTGATGGCAACCTCAATCATGAAACTGCCACATCCTGTCACTTACACATCCTATCATCTGAAAAATACAGTAACTCCCCCTTACTGTATCAACTATGTACCTATTCTCTGTACTTGTTTTTACACCTATATATGTACCTATTATTCTCCCCCTTGACATCAATGACAAAGGGCCTACCTGGAGCTAATACTTAGCTCCCCCTTAATTGATGTTGAACATCAATGGTAGGAAGTAATAGAAATTACTCCCAACTCCTCTTGTAGATCTTTGAAAGTGTCCTTTGATCATGCCTTTGAGAAGATATTTGACAATACATATACATTGTTCCCTATCCTTTGAGCATCTGCAATCAAATCATTTGAATCTTTTCTTCTAATCTCACAACCTTCTAGCATGAAACCTTAATGTGTATCCTTGATCACATATTTGACTAACACTCAATAGATTATGCTTAAGACCTTTTAGATATAAAACATTCTTAGTCTTAGTTCTACCATAATCCAAAATCAAAGTACCTTTTCCTGGCTATCATGACAGTGGTTTTATCTCTAAATCTCACTATACCACCATTGATCTTATTTCAGAGTTATGACCTTGGCTTTTATCTCCATATCATATGCACTCAAAGCTATCTGAACTATCATATTAATCTTCATGGTTGATCTTTACCTCTTACATGAACAGGGTTGTCTAAACCATCATAGAATCTTTAGGAATGTTTCTTCTCCCATGAACATGTCTGAACCTTCTTCTTGATGAATGGAGCTTTGAAACTCTGATCCTTATTGACTGACTCAAACACACTTCTATAGTAGTGAGCTGATGTGTCTGAAGTTGTTGCACTTGTAACATACTATTGTCTCTTCATCAAAGCTTGATAGAGGAGCAAAAGAGTTGTGGCTTTTGCTTGACTCTACTTGACTTTCCTTCTCCTTATTTCTGAAATTGTTAGCTCTTTTTTTACATTCTAATTTCTTGTGACCATATCCATTACAATAAAAACAATAGCCATAAAAATAAGACCTATCTGTATATCTCTGACCTAATTGCCTTTTATAGCTTTGTTCCTTCCAACCTTCTTTATTTAAAATTTCCTATGTATTCTTCACTTCTCCCTTTTTTGTTCCTCTTTTGTAAGAGCTTCAACATAGCTCTTTTTCTTTTCAAATCTGATCCCTATCTTATCTGAATTTGATTGTTGACTTTCCAATATCTTATTCAGCATGTTAGTGCTATCCGCAAATTTTGAATCACTAACTACTTTATCATTGATTGCTTTCTCAATATATTGTTTTAAAGAGGAAATTTAAATAACATACCTTTCACATTCTTTTCTTACTATTTCCAATTGTGTTGTTAGATCTTCTTCATTCTTCTTGGCTTCTTCAAAGTGTACTTGTAGATCTTCAATTATTTCCTTTGACTCATGTTCATTTTTCTCGATCTGGCACTTTAATCTTCAATTCTTCTTATCAACAACTTTTAACTCTTCTAGGGCACAAATAAGTTATCCTTCTAGATTCACTTCAGCTTCATCCTCTTCTTCTTCTTGATCATCTTCATGTATGGCCATGAATATAATCTCTTCTTCTTCTGAATCGCTGACTCCACTATCTTCGATTGAGCTAGGATCCTTAGAATACAGGCTCTTCTTCTAGAATCCCTTCATGAATTTGCCTTTGAAATTCTTCTTGTATGTAGAATTTCTTCTTCATCATCTTCATTACCCTTATTTGGGAATTTAGCTAAAAAAGTCTAATATTTCCATAATTAAAACATTTAAAAGGTAATTTTCTTTGATATTTACCTGTTCCCCTTTTCAGCTTGCAAATGAAAAGTGCTCCATTGTCATTTTCATCATCACTGGAACTATCACTTGATTCTTAAATCTTAGCTTTCTCTTTCTTTGATATCTTGAAAGTTGATTCTCTCTTAGAGGGTTTATTTTATTCTATCCACATCTCATATGATGTGAGAATACCATGAATCTCATCCATCTTTAGCTTAGCTAAATTCTTCATCTCCTTGATTGCCGAAACCTTTGCATCATATCTCATTGGTAGAGATCTCAAAACTTTTTGTACCATCATTGACTCATCTAATGTTTCTCCAAGACCTTGAGTCTAATTTATGATTTAATCAACTCGTAAAAGATAACTTTTTATATCTTCTTCTTCTTCCATCTTCAAACTTTCAAACTGTTTTCTAAAAGTCTGAAGCTTAGCTTGCTAAACCTTTCCATCACCTTTGTAAATATTCTCAAGTTTTACCTAAGTTTCATGAGTAGATTTACATTTCATAAATGTAACAAATTTAGATTCACATAAACCACATAAAATAGCATTTAAAGATTTAACATTACATTCACTTGCCTTCTTTTTTGTTGGAGTAATTACAAGTGTCTTTGGCTCTTCATATTCCTCCACCACTGCTTGTCATATGTCAAATCCAAGGGCCATCGAATAAATCTTCATTCTCATGATCCAAAAAGAATAATTCATCCCATCAAACAAAGGTGCCTTATTTTTAGAAAATCCTTCATGTGATCCAGCCATCATGTTTTCCTGATCTACCTTCAAGATGTAAAACTTTTCAAAAGGAACCTGCTCTGATACCAATTGTTAAGCACAGGATATACTGAGAGGGGGGGTGAATCATTATATCATATATCTTATAAGACTTTCCCTTAATCAAATTCCACTTAACCAAACATTCAAGATATGCAATAAAACTAAAACAATAAACACCACACAAGATAGAGAGAGACACTAGATATAACATGGAAACCCAATGTGGGAAAAAACATGGAGAACAATCTCAAGTATATGAATGAGCACCGACTTAAACAATATTCACAAGCACCAACTTGTAGGATCACCAACCCCTTTGCTAAGCACTAACACAACAACTATTCATGAGCACCAACCCACAGGAGCACCAACCCCTTTGCTGAGCACCAACATAGAAATAATTCATGTGCACCAACCCACAGGAGCACCAACACAACAATAATTTGTGAGCACCAACCCATAAGAGCACCAACCCCTTTGCTGAGCACCAACACAATAACAATTTGTGAGCACCAACCCACAGGGGCACCAACCCCTTTGTGTATACCACATAACTATCTCTTAATGTTTCTATCTCAACAAATGATATTTCATTACAATATCTCTTTCCTCTCTCACCTTTGCTCTTCTAAGCTAGATATAACAAATATAAATCATACTCATCTCTCCCATTACTATTTTAAGCTAGATATTACAATATCAAATCAAACTCTATCCCACACATTACAAATGGATTCTCAAGCCTTTATTTATAGCTTTCCAAATGACCTTTGGCCTTCCCCCTTTGTGACCCTTCAATCCTCATGAAAAATTGTGCCAAACTTGTATGATCCTTCATATCCTTGCCTTTGAAAAGTCATGTGGTGACCCTTCATGAGCAAAAGCATCCTTCCCCCTTTTGTCTTTACTTTGGTGACTTTTCATATTCCTCAAAGTGTCCCTTCATGAGAAATTATGCCCTTCCTCTTTTGTCTTCACTTGGTGATACTTGGAATTCCCAAAGATGACTCTTCATGGGAAAATGTGTCCCATTCTTATTTTGTCTTTACCCCATGACTCTTTGACTTCTCCATGGGCCCTTCTTTTGTCTTATATGCAACTAAAAATATATTTGTTAATATTAAATAAATATTAACACAGATTAGCCAAGATATAGCTGTTATAAACAACATTAAATGCAATGGGGCCTTTATCACCAATAATGCTAGACCTTTGACATCAATGACAATATTTCCAACATTCTAGTCATGTTCTCTAGTCAATTCTTCTACTCTAATCAATTCACTAATTCTCCTCCTCTAATCAATTAATGTAATTAATTTCCATTCTCTAAATCATTCTTCTAATCAAAATCCCCACATTGTATTAATTAAATTTATCTTTGATTAATTGAATTAATCATTCTTCTAATTATTAATTCTTCATTTTCTCTCTCCTTTCAAAGGACATCTTCATTCAAAAAATAATCTTGAGATCTTATGGAATATTATCTTGTGAGCTCACTTATTACTAAATGAATTAATATAAAGGATTATTTCCCCCCTTCATCTCAAAGATAAGATGAAGGGCCCACAATGAATCTTGTAAGATATTTTAGGGGAACATTCTCAACCCTTCATCTTGGAAACAAGATGAAGGGCCTACATTGATTATCCATGTGATTTCTTGGGAATGATTCTCCACCCTTCATATTGAAAATAAGATGAAGGGCCCACATTGACTCTCATAAAGATATTTTGAGGATAATTATCCACCCTCCATCTTGTATTCAAGATGGAGGGCTAATATTAATCCCCCTTTGATATTTTCAAGAGCCATCCTACACCCTTCATCTTAGACAAGATGAAGGGCTTATGTTATCAATCCATGTACCTTATTGAAGATGCATTTGTAACCATCCATATTGGCATCAAGATGAAGGGTATTCATTGATTTGTAATTTCAATAAATAAACATATTTTCTTTGTAATTTTACATGTTTAAGACTCATATCAAAGCCTTATCAATTTATTATGCTAACTTGTGCATAAAAATCTATGTTCATCAACTTAATTTCTTAAACTATTCAAGGAGATATGGTCCTTTTTGGGATTATAATATTGTCAAAAACTACTAGAAGATGCGTCTGAGCCAAATCATACATAAAGATGATGTTTTTAATGAAGTTTTGCATTGTATTGATTTAATATTAGCATTGTTATCTTAATATTTATATGCTCATGAGGTCATAGATGTAGATTATTAGTTCTTGATACTTCATTTGATCATTTAAAAATTATTGAATAAGTAGAACTAATATCAATATTTTAATGATACAGTATGTGTTGAAATATATCTAATTCCAAATACTAGGTCGATAGCATCCAATCAAATATATACCCTGTAGAGTGGCCAATAAAAGTTTAACTCATATAGGATCTTTTCCATGTTTAATAATGTTGTTATTTCCATTTTTAATTATGAAACTATTCATCCTTCTATTTATATTGCTTCTAATCTTTTTGATGTTTATTTTTATTCTCAAAATGATTTTAATGCTTCCAAAGTTATTCCAAACTAGGCTTTAGTTTTCTCTTCTAAAATTCCTCAACCATATCAACGTGCTTCTCAAAATTCATATCTTATTCACAATGTTTATCAATTTTATATTTTATTAATTCTTCTATTCCCACCTATTGTACCACAAGTTCTCTTCCAACTCCTAAAGTGACTACTATGATGCAAGCTTTTCATTATGTAAAATAAAAAATAAAATTATTTCTTAAGAGTCTCAAAACTCAAATCCTAGGGTAACCTCATGTTTATTTTACCTAACCTCTTGGCTTATGAAGACCTTGATTAACCTTTTATCATAGGATTTGTTATTACAAAGTTCACATTATTAAATGGTAAATGTTATCCATATTATCATAGTAAATCATTTATGCCTATTGTGTAATAACCCCTCCAATCATATATTATTAAAATTCTCTTGAAATTATTTTCTATACAATTCTAAATTATCATTCCAATGGGTTTATTAACCAATACTAAAACTATGAAATAAACTAATAAAAATTATGTGTATAAATTACAATATCTTACAATAATATTTTATATCAAAATAATTCATGAAATGAGATTTGAAATTTACACTATTTCCAATTTCATTTCAACGTGCATTTCAATTTACAAAAATAGATTATACAATTCATAATAAAATGACTAAGCATAATTAATAAATTATTATTTCTATTTCTTTTAAGGTTAAAAATGTGATGTAATATATAGTTATATACAAACTTCAAACTAAATGAAAAATAATATTATATTTTTATATTTACATACATAAATACTCTATATCATATTTCAAATACATCTCAATGCTACATCATTAGTTACATTTTATAGGATTACATGTTTTCCAAATAATAATATAAAATATTACATTCTGACATCAATGATAGTCATGTAAATTATTGTTTTCATAAAGTGAAATAAATGCAAACACTGAAGATCACTACTACTGCTAAGAACTATGTAGAGAGATGGAGATAATCATTGGTGGCTTTAAGTTATAACACATAAAATTTATGATCCCCCCCACACCTTTTATTTCCAAGAATGGTCATACCCTTAATGAGAAAGGTAGATGTGGAATCATCATCAAGAAAGTGAAAACTGTGTATACAATTCATACTGTAAAACAAATATCAATAGTGAACTAGAACATGAAATAAAATATTCATAGTACATACTACGTAAAATTTTCTTATGGACATAATACTTAGGAGTCAATGAGTCCACCTCATTTCATCTAGACTCAATAATTAATTCCGAAGTACAAAGTAGTTGAAACAAGGGATTCCCACAATCCACTTAATATTCATTTTCCTAAGTCCACACTTTACAAACACCTATATTTATTAATAGTATTTTACAGCATCATGATATTCATAAAACTAATTGTGACTCAACATGAAGGAAATATATTATAAATATGTGAATGATCATGCACCACAATAGTTCCCCATACCACCTATGTGAAGCATCGTAATCTTCCAACTTCCCAAGGATAGTTAGTAATTAACAAATGAAAATAATCATATAATCAACCTTCAAGAAATTTATTGAATGATAACACATCATGTAGGTGTCCTATAACAACTACACAAATTTTTAATCATCCATTCACCCTACCAAGGATTGATAACAATATAAAAAGAGTTATATAAAAAAATATTTATATACTGGTATCATAAGAGAATACCAATATTACAATTTTTTCACAAGTTGTATACAAAGGGAGAGTTTTAAAAAATTTCAAATACAAAACACATTTAGTTTATAGTGACTATATAATTTTAAATTAAACTGATTAGATTTATCTCATTTCCTCTAACTGAAATTAAAAATATAAGTCACCAAAATCAAGCAAGAAATAACATAAAGATCAAGTATTGATACCAAATGTTACCCATATCGTAGTTTAGGTATATAACATTAAGTTTATAACAAATCATAGGTCATTAAAGACTTTTTATAATATCATTAAAAATACAAGTTTGCAGTCATAATTCAATATCAATACAAGTTCTAATCGTAGTTCACAGTCCATAATTATAATTCTCATCACAAAAATCATCATGAATCTTTACCCTATATTCTAAGTCATTAGGATCAATACAATGCTAATGAAAATTTACAACCACTTGTAATCATAGCAATTTAATCTTTAAACACATTGCCATGGAACAACTAGTTATGAATTCATAATGAATCATGAATTTATCGCCAGAGAAAAGATAATAATGAATACATTATTACCCTAGTACCCATTATGAATATCCATACCCAATAGAGAGTTATTTATTCTAGCCTTGTAATAACAAATGGTTGATGTCACATAATATATATACCTACTATTATTTTCAATTCTTACATGTCTAGTTATTTTGGTAACCAAATGGTATTTATATGCACATGCTAGGATTACTAATAATAATCTTCTTTCTTTCTATAGACTAGAATACAAATAGAGATCATAACCATAAATCTTGAATATAATTGGATAATTAAATTATATTTCTTTGGGTGACAGTAGATATAACAAAGGGAAATCCACACCTAAAAGTAAGGATTCTAAAAAATATATGTAAGATACGGGGTATGTCTCTAACTAAATCCCAAAGTAAATTAATGGTAGAAATAACATAAAAAGGGTATATCATATGGATACCAAATGAAAGGAACTAATTAATGAGATTCCCTTAACCTATAGTGCATCTAAGGATATGTGTGGCCAACTTGTGGCTTATACACCTTCATATTATCTTGTTGCAGTTCTCTATGTTCTTAGTATTGTTAACCTATGAAATAACCTTGGCTAAGTAGAGTATATATAAGAGGTAGTGATTAGTCTTTTAGGATCACATTAAAAATTCTATTCTTATTGCATTTTTGTGGAGGTTTTCCCATCAAATTAGCTCAGTCATAATATTCAAGTATTCTACTTTTTCACCAATTGTTGTTGTGGATCTATTTATTCTACTCTTAAGTATATGATATATAATTCTACCTTTGCAAATCATCTAAGTAATTTCATGTTAAGTGGTATTAGAGATTCGATTTGGGCAAGTTTCTGTGACATAGGTTTTTTGGGGTTGACATCTTGAGCACTATAAGGCTGAAAAAACATAACTTATGATTTGGGAGGAATTGAATTTTTTTGTCAACGTAGTTTTGTTCATGAGGTTTTTTTTGAAAAAAGAAAAAACATTTTTTTGATGAAAAAAAGTTTGGAAATTTTTTTGCCTTGTGAAATTAAGTAGTCTTTGGATTTATATCTATGAGACAATTGCAATGAAATATTATACTAGTACACTTTTTTGGGTAAAAGTTTTTCACCCTTATGTATATTAGTCATTGGATTTATTTGAGGTGAGGTGATCACAATGGTATCATCTACTCATACATTTTTTATCTAAAACCCTTCTAGGGTTTGGATATGGTAAGGCCTAACACTCATGGTTGCGAGAAAGGGAAAGAAATGCTTAAAAATCCTCATAAAGATGACATGGAGTCAAAAACTTCTGATCTGAGTATTTCAAAGATAGTTCAACAACTTAATTCAAAGTTGTAGGGCATGGTGAAAAAATATGATCTTGATGTGGTTAAATGAAAACTAAATATATTCTAAGATTAATTACAACAAATTACTAGGCAATCAGATAAGTTTTCAACTCAGTAATTACAAAACAACCCTCTACCACATCAGTTTGGTTCTTCTCATCCAAACAATCACAACACCAACCATGGTATGAATTCATTGTTGCCAAAATTGGACCTACACTATTTTTATGGTAATGATCCACTCACTTGGATTACTTCTATTGAAAATTTATTTAATATACATCAGACTCCCTATTCACAAAATATGGTCAATGACCTCTCTGTACCTAGAACTTGAGTAGTTTATTTGGTATCACTAGTTGTGTATTCAAAATAAAAAGAAGGATCTCTTGGTTTCATGGTGTGTATTTTCTAAAGAGATACAGTTCTACTATCATAAGAATTTCTTAGAAAAATAATTCAACTAACTAGCCAAGTTGTGCCAACTAGGACAGTAAAGGATTACAATCATCAATTTTAGAATCTCTCTTTATGTGTGGTAGACATCACTAAGAAAAATCTAACTGACCTATTTTTGGGTGCCCTTAAAGATAAAAACCAATTGGAGGTTCATACGTTTCATCCTATTAATGTATATAAAGCCATACCAAGGGCACATTTGGCCAAGGAAAAATATTTGATCAAATGAAGACCTTTCACTAATGTGTGTGAATGCACCTTCCCAACATCATCATTTCCATAGCCTACCAAATTAACACCTCAAAAAGTTGAAGAAAAACATGCAAAAGATTTGTGTTTTGGATGTGATATAAAATGGAGCAAAGGAAATAGATGTGGTAAAAAGAAGTTATTTTACATTGAAGGTGCCAATGAGGAGGAAGAAGATGATGAGGCTTGAGGGGAAGGTTTGGAAGAACTTGAGGATAAATATGAATATCAAAATCTTATGGTGGTGTATTTATTGAAGAAAAAAATGTGATTATGTTAATTGAATCTAGGAGTACACATAACTTCATCAATAGTAAGTTGGCTACTCATTTGAACTATTTCATTTAGCCAACTCCAAAATTTCAAGTCATGATTGCAGATGGTGGTATAATCAACCATTCTAGAAAATTCCATAGCATTAATCTTGCTATAGGATACTAATTTATAGATTCACCTATGTTTTTTATTCCCATGGGAGGAGCTAACATTATTCTTGGAGTGTATTGGCTCACCACTTTGGGCACTATTGAGATGAATTTCTAGGAACTATTCATGAGGTTCCATTCAGAATGCAAGATCTTCAAACTACATAGATTACAGACTAAATCTCCAAAACTAATTAATTCTCATCAAATGATGAATATTATCAAAAAATATGTAGAAGGATTTATGGTACGCTTATTTTCCATAGAGGTTCAACCAACCAAGGAGTCTACACATCCTGATTTGTAAAGGGTGCTAAATGATCATTATGTTATTTTTGGTGACATGTGAAAATGACTTCCTCCAAGTTATGCAAATAATAATGCCATCAGGATTATTTTAGTAAGTAAACCACCCAACATCAGACCTTATAGGCATCCCTATGCTTATAAGAGTGAAATTGAAAATATGGTATAGGAGATGTTGGAGGTAGGACTCATCTGACATAGTCAAAGTGAATATTACTCCTTGGTGGTCATGGTGTAAGATATGGATGATAATTAGAGGATATGCCTAGAATATATATAAATAAACAAGTACACCATAAAATATGAGTTTATTATTCTAGTAATTGATTATTTTTTAGATGAATTACATGGTGCTATTGATTTTACCAAGTTAGACGTTCACTCTAGGTATCATCAGATTCACATCCATCATGAGAACATACCTAAAACAACTTTTAGAACTCATGAAGGCCATTATGAATTTATGGTCATACCTTTTGGCCTAATAAATGCACCATATACATTTTAGAGTTTGATGAATACTATTTTTAGGTCATTTTTGTGAAAGTTTGTATTAGTGTTTTTTAATGATATCTTCATCTATAACAAAAATTAGGAAGACCATTTGAAGCATGTCAAACAGGTACTTTTAGTTCTATAATAACATTAGCTTTATGCCAAACCTTCTAAATGTTATTTTTGTGTCAAAGAGGTGGATTACTTGGGTCATATTGTTTCACATGAAGGAGTGAAATTTGATCCTAAAAAATTGAAGTGATGATGGAGTGGTAGGTTCTAAAAACCCTCAAGAACCTTTAAGGATTTTTGGGGTAACTGGTTACTATCATAGGTTTGTCAAAAATAATGATAGGAATTATATCCCCACTCACCTCTTTGTTGAATAAATACTACTTATAGTGGAATAATTCATCTACCAAGGCATTTGAATCATTGAAAATGGCAATGTGCACAACTCCAATTTTGACTACGCCTAATTTTTGAAAAACTTTTATTATGGAGTGTGATGCATTGGGATATGGCATCAAGGTTTTAATCATGAAATAAGGTAGACCAATAGAATTTTAAATTCAACAACTAAATGGAAAAAATAGTCTCAATCTAATCTATGATAAAAATATGATGGCTATTCTGCATGCAGTGAAATAATAGAGACCTTATCTGATGGGTTGTCCCTTTTAGGTAATGACTAATTATGATAGCCTCAAATATTTTTTAGAGTAACGATTTTCATCCAAATAAAAACATAAATGGGTGACTAAAATTTTAGGATATGATTTTGAAATAGTGTATAAAAAAGGAAAAGATAATAAGGTGGCAGATTCCCTCTCTTGACGAGATGAACCAGTTGAGGCCTTGTTATGCACCATGACCATGTGGCAGGTAGATTGGCTAGAGGAAATAAGATATAAATGGGAGAATGAGAGAATGACAATATTACCAAATATTTGATTCAAAATCTTCAATAGGGTTCTAAGGAATCTAAAAAATTTTACATGGAAGGGGAACACATTATGGTATAAATATAAATTATACCTATGTAGGCATTCTCTACTCAAACATAAGACTCTTCAAGAACTTCATGCCTCTCCACTTAGAGGTCACTCTAAGTTTATAAAAACATATCATATAATAAATAAGGATTAATTTTGGAAAGGACTCAAGGGAGATGTACAAAAATATGTGGTTAAATGCATGATGTGTCAACAAAACAAAGGTGAAACCATTAAGACCTCAAGTATTTTTTAGATTTTATCCAATTCCTAACCAACATTGGGAGGAGGTTTCTATGTATTTCATTATGGGGTTACCATAATCTAAGGGTAAAAATAGTATCATGGTAATTCAGGATCAACTCACCAAGTATGCTCATTTTTTTTCGTTATCATAGCCATTTTCTACTAATGTAGTACCTTATGCTTTTCACAATATAGTTCAGAAATTGCATGGTACTCCAAAGATCATTATAAGTTACTGAGATCCATATTTACTATTAATTTTTGGACTAAATTATTTTCATGTTTGGACACCTAGTTGGCTCATATCTCATCGTATCATCCTTTTTAATCTGACAGATAAACAAAGGTAGTCAACAAGTGTCTAGAAGGGTATATTCATTATTTTGTTTTTGACAAATAGGACAAATGGGTTCATTGAATGCCAATTTTTGAATGGTGGTATAACACTTCTTTTCACACTTATTCTAAGATTTATCCCTTTGTTTTATTATATGGGTGTCATCCCCCATCCATCACTTCAAATTTTAAAGTACATGCTAAGGTTAGAGCTATTGAGGAACACATTCACCATCAATAGGAGGTGTTAGTAAATTTTTGAGATAATTTAGCAATGGCACAAAATAAAATGAAGCAACAAATAGAATCAACACAATAGTGAGCAACATTTTGACATAGGTGATTGGGTATTTGTGCATTTGCATCCATATAAGCATATGTATCTAAAGAAAAAAAAAAGGATAACAAGCTATCACCTAAGTATTATGGCCCTTATTAAATCTTGAAAAAAATTGGTAGTGTGGTTTATAAGCTAGAATTAACTCCATCCACTCACATACATATGGTATTCCATATATCTTGCCTAAAGAAGGTAATTAGATGTAGAGTTTCCACTCAGACGAGTTACTTAAATTGGATGAAAAAGGCTGAATCATTTTAGAGCCTAAAGAGATCCTTCACATGTGTACTAAACAACTATGGATTAGAGTCATTAAGGAGTATTTGATCAAATAGAAGAACATTCATTTTAAAGATGTAACATGGGATTATGAAGCATTCCTACAAAAACATTCTTAGTTTGATTCAATATTTAGGAAAACATTGTTTTAAAGGGGAGGGGAATGCTATGTCCTTAACCTATATTACATCTAGGGATATGCATGGCTAACTTATGGCTTACACACCTTCATATTATCTTGTTTCATTTCTCTATGTTATTAGTATGGTTGGCCTATGGAATAACATTGGCTATGTAGAGTATATATAGGAGGTAATGCTTAGTATTTTAGGATCAAATTTAAGAATTATGTTCTTATTACATTATTATAGAGGTTTCCCCCTCAAAATAACTTAGTTATAATATTCAAGTATTCTTCTCTTTGACCAATTGTTCTTGTGGATCTGTTTATTTTGCTCTTAATTTTGTGATATATAATTCTACTTTTACGAATCATCTAAGTAATTTAATTACAATGAAAAATGGTAGAATAAATCAAATATAGCTAAAAAAAACCAAAATAAAATAGGATAAGTGGTAAAATGGTCAAACAATGGGTAGTTTATTGAGCTTAAGGTAATGAATGACAAGCCTAAGAACCTTATAGCTATATCAACTTATTCGGTATAAGGAATAATTAAGAAAGGAAAAAAATATGCTTATACTATAAAAATGAGAAAAGAATATCTATCTACTAATAAAATAAATTAATGAGAATAAGGATAGATATACTTGCTTTTAGATTAAATTTTATGTGCATCAATCTCAACCTTGGCACAAGTGGTACTTTGTAATAGATGTTGTAAGATGAATTCCTCAAATGGAAAGAAGAAGAACTCGATTTCATTATTTTGGAACTCCAAAGACTGGGACACCACCTTGACATGACTCCTATTGAACTTAAAAAATATTTAAGTAAGACTAGATCTCCAAAAATAAGAATTTAGCCTTTAAGTCCCCATTTTAGTTAAGAGTAGAAATGTGAGTGAAAACAAAGAATATGAGCATTGTGTGTTGTGAAAAATGATACATATGACTCCTATATATAAATACCCAAACCAAAAATGAATGGATTAAAATATAAGATTGTAGTATTGGCCAAGATAATATAGTTAGAAAAGAAGTTGGCTAACATGAAACTATATTAGCCACACTAATACAATTTAGGGAAAGATAGACATGAAATAAAATATATCAATCTAGCTGATATAATAGGTATATAGGGTGGCTTGTAAAATTAGACACAAATGTAGATGAAGAGGTAAGATGAAAAATAGACTTAGAGGAGGTCAGAATGATAGTGAAGAAGGTATGATATAATTGTATGCAAAAATATATTGAAAAGAAACATGAGCTGATCCCACCTCATTCTTGATGTATTACTTAATTCATGCACTCAAGTTTATTGATGTGTAGATAATTTGTTACAATATAAATTGTTATTAAAGTGATAAAATTGAAAACATCTAGTGCATACAGTCTTACCTTCCATATACTCAAGTTACTTATTGAACAAAGTTGTTTTCCCCAGATATAATTTACTGATGACTCCCATGAATGTGTGAGACACCAGCCTACCTATAGATAATAAAATTCTAAATTGAGAGAGTTGTATCAAGGTCACCAAGTAACTAGTACATATCATAATAAAGCATCACTACTAGAAATCCATTCATCACTCAATATTGCCAATATACAAGTTTAAACTAATAAGAGTAGGGTACACTAGTGATCAATCGATACTCAAGGAAATGGAGATTACCACCAATATGAAATAAAATTAGTCAAGAAACATAAGACTTAAATTCCCACTTATAATTTGAGATTATGAGCTACATGATTAAAGATCCTATATCCCATGTCATTAATGACTAATTTTTAATGTATACATTTAATACAAAATCCTACTCTTTGCAAAACATTATAACCAATATAGGTTAACACGATGCAACATCACCATGTAAAATCACCTAAAAATAGGTTGTGTTATAATAACTTACCACATAGATCTAGTTACTTGGAAAATAAGATAAAAACACCATCCATATCTTGATCTTAACAAAAGATATACCCATAAGGGAGTAACATAGGTGAGTTATGTGGATCAATATAGTTGGGAAGTGGAGTGTTTTATGTAGGTTCAATAGAGTTTTTTTTAGAATTGTCTATTATCATTTCTTGTATATTATTTGGTTAAATAATCTTATTTATATCATATTCTAAAAATCCCAAAAATAGTTTAAATATTCCAAAAAAACCTAAAAATCTAAATATTCTCTCTTGTAGAAAAACCTAAAAAGTTGCATGACTCAATATCCCATAAAGCTTCCCCATCTATGTGCGTATCTAATATGACATAATTGACTAGTTAACATACTATTAAACAACCTAAATTTATAATCAATCATAGTTAGGGGGCACATACTAAAGTACCTCATAGGTTATTTTTATTTCCTCATGAGTATGACATCTCAAAAAATAGGGCCAACTTCTTAAACTCTTTGCATTTTGCGAGTTAAATATCTACGCTCTTGCAATTTTACATGTTTATCCATTCTAATTACAAACATTTATTTCTTGTCCTTGTTCATACTTATAATTTTTATGTGCCCATTTTATAATGAACTGCAATGGCTTAAGGTCCAATTGGACTATGTAGGCAACGCTCATTTTTTTGAGGTTAGTTTGGCCATCCCTTATCCCATGCTATTGATATTTTGTGAGCATATATCTGACCTTTTTGGTAAGTTTATTCCTTATATTCTCTCACTGTTTTGAGATTACTTTCCTATTTCTCCTCTATAATTTGTATTCTTAACTTGTTATCACTTTTATTCTTTCATGAATACCTAGGAAAACTATATTTGGATTGAAGTCCATAAGATTATGTAGGAAATGTCCACTTGCATGGGGCATTTGGAGTTAGCTCGGCCACCTCTTCCTTATTCTTCTATTTCCCCCTTTCTTGTTCATGACTATTGTGTCATACCTTTGGTTTCAAATAATATCATCTCATTGCTACTACTCACTAAAATTTTATTTGTTTTCACTTGTTTGTTTGTTTGCTTATTTTTATGTTGTTTTGTTACTCGATTGCCTTACTTAAGTACATTATGCTTCTCACTTAAGTCTTGATTATTCATATCATGATTTTAATTTTTCAAAATTTGTATTTGAATTTAACTTGATTTAAGTGCATTATGTTTTACATTAAAAAAATTATTATCCATATCTTGTTTTAAGTTGTATAAATTTGAATTTTAAATTCAAATTTACACAATCTGACAAACAAATGTTATCATGATTCATTTGTATATTATGATTCATACTATGATGTGCAATATAAAAAATTAGGTATCAAAATTTTATGTAATGTTAAATCAATTATATCTCTCTATATAATCCAATCATAGCCCTAGTGTAAATCTATAGCTTTTTATTTAAAAATTATTTCTCCTTGTGTGACATAGTATGTTATCGTTCTTCTTTGTAGGTTTATTTTTATCCCCATTATCCATTTTTCCTCTTGTTTTATTCTTTCTCTTTCATATTTTCTCCTCTAAATTTTATAATTTATCATTTCATCCTTTCACAGTCCAATCATCTAATTTTTTTCGAACTCTACCCTTGAGGGGGCATCTAGGGCTTACCAAGCACTACTTTTGGGACACATTTAAACCTATTTGATAGAATTTTTAGAAAAATCATCAAAACTAACATCCATAAAATTTATTATATGATCATTTTGACATTTTTTCATACTATTTGAGAAAACATTACTTCATCTACATCTCACAATTCCTTCTCAAACATGGGCAAATTTAAACACCATTTTTATCACTTCCATTTACAAAATTTAAAATGAAATTATTTCCTATAATTACATACATACTGGTCCAAAATCATCTATTCATATAATGTACAATTTTGAATTCACCTTGGGGCATCCTTAGGGGATAATTGACCATATTATTTCTATTCAATTATCATTCTGGTCATTTTCTCTGGGTAATTTTTCTACTCTAATCAATTCCCTAATTCTCCTTCACTGATTAATTAATGCAATTAATTCCCCTTCTCTAAATCATTATTCTAATCAACTTCTCCACATTGTATTAACTAAACTAATCATTTTTCTAATTATAATTAAATGTAAATAGAATTATAATTTCCTTTCAATTATTAATTCTTCTTTTTTCTTTTCCTTTCAAAGGGCATCTTCATTCAAGAAAGAATATTGAGATCTTATGGAATATTATCTTGTTAATTACTAAATGAATTAATATGAAGTATTATCATCCACACTTCATCTTGGATACAAGATGAAGGGCCCATAATGAATCTTGTGAGATATTTTAGGGGAACATTCTCAACCCTTCATCTTTGAAACAATATGGAGAGCCTATATTGATTATCCATATACTTTTTTTGGAATGATTATCCACCCTTCATCTTCGAAACAAGATATAGGGCTCACATTTTATCTCATAAAGATATTTTGAGGATAATTATTCACCCTTCATATTTAATTAAATATGAAGGGCTCACATTAATCCCCCTTTGATATTTTCAAGATCCATCCTCCACCCTTCATATTGGACAAGATGAAGGGAGCATGTTATCAGTCCATGTGTTGATCTGTGTGCCTTGTTGAAGATTAATTTGAAACTATCCATATTAGATTCAAGATGAATGGTCCTCATTTATTTGTAATTTTTATAAATAAACCCCTTTCCTTTTTAATTTCTTATGTACAAGATTCATTGTGAAGCCCTACCAATTTCATATGTTAACTTGTGCATTGAAGTCCATGCTGATCAACTCAATTTCTTAAAGTATTCAAGTATATATGGTATATTATGAGATAATAACATTGTAAAAAATTAATTGAAGATACACTTGAACCAAATCATACACAAAGATTAGCTTTTCAATGAAGGTTTGCATTGTATTGATTTAATCTTAGCATTTTTATCTTAATATTTGTATGTTCACGGGGTCTTAAGTGTAGATTATTAGTTATTGATACTTCATTTGATTACTTTAAATTATTTAATAAGTAAAAATTATATATATATATATACTTCATTTGATCATTTTATATTAAATATATATATATATATATATATATATATATATATATATATATATATATATATATATATATATATATATATATATATGGCATGCTTAGTGGGACTGAATTCACGCCCCACAAATTCTTCTAGTCTCTTTATCAATCTTCTAGTTAAAAAACTTATTCTAATTTTTGCCAAGAAATGGTTGGTAAAATGCTCATAAATATTGATATTTTATATATTTTTATCAAAAGGTTTTCAATGGTGTTATTATTTTTCCTATAAAAAATCTCTCAAAATTTCATTGAAAATTGATGTATAATTTAGGAGTGATTGTCAAATTACTGATTGCCACCTTTTATTTTTGATTTTATTTTTTTGGCTAAAATTGATTGGAAAAATGATCATAACTTTTGATCTATTATTTTTTACTATTTTGAATTTTTGTAAGGGTGTTTATATTTATCCTATTAGAATCATTTTAAAAATTTGTGAAAAAATAATTTATATTTTATAATTTATCATTAAAATATTGACTATTACTTTTTATCTCTTTTTGTTTTCCTTTTTTTTAATAAACATTTTGTTTGAAAATTTATGCATGTCAAAGACTCACCAAGAAAAACTATGGACTTTATTTTTTTTAGATTCAAAAAGGGTGTGGTGATTCATTAAAACATATGTTACTTGTTCACATTTTTTTGGTGTTTTAAAAATAAATTTATATCTTGATTTAGTGTTTAAAAAAGAATTCATATTTTGATTTGGTGCTATAAAACACATGTATTTATGTTTATCTTTATTTAATTATTTGTTTAAGTGTTCACTTGTATGCTTATGTTATTACTTAAAATGTATGCTCTCTACTTTGGTTGGGTGAGTCATAAATGTGAAGGTGATCATTTGTTTTTATCTTAAGAGATTTGCCTATTATGATCTTCGCTTGCCCTTAGAGGATTCTTGTGAATCAAATGACAATACCTTTCATTTTTATTTTGCTGAGAAATTGGGGTGTCATTATTTTCTCATAAGTCTTTAGGGTGTAGTGAATGGGATGTCATTACCCAACGTTCATACCAAACCCATTATTTGAAGGGGTATACGAATTGAGGCTACACCAATGGTATCTTAACTATAATTCCCTAAGAACTTAATTTTTCTGGGAGCACTTCATTGAAACCCTTATGGTTAAAGTGTTCATAAAGGGAAAAAGACCCTTTTGTGAATGGCCCCTTAAATCTAGACATCCAATTAAAGGATATTTTTTTTACCCATGTACCATAAGGTATATTGAGACCATCTATAAATCCCACAAAAAATTTAGCATAGGACCTTTCGGCCATAAAACATTCATTAGCATAGGGTTGTAAAGATAACCACACCTAAAGATATCTTTTATGTATAAAAATTTTAAGAGAAGAGTGGGAATAAAACACCACCAATAACAACATCAATTATTATAAATAATCTTAACTTTTATAATCCTCTCTCAAGGTGAGTATATCAAAATAATCAATGAATGCAGAGTAATTCCATGTTAGTCACTAAAGTAAGGTTGTTAGATTGAGTGTTTGATTGATTGGTTATGGTGTAAAAAACTTGTAATACTCATTGCATGCCTTCATAAATAGATGTTATTATGTCCACTTTTTAGGTCAAAATTATTCCCTTATAAGTCCATTTTTTAAACACATAGCTCTCTTATCAACAATCATACCATTATACTATCTGTGCAATTGAACCCATTCTAATAATTTCCCCAAGTTTCTAGTTCAAAACCACTTTGAGGATAGGATTGAATTATAGTCTCAGTACAATTTTAGAATGTTCAAATAAAAAATTTTCAAGTCCAAAACTTTTTCTTGTCATTTACAAATCATATTCCCTTTTCCATCAAGTTTTATTCCAAGTTCATGTCCAATTTCTTACATTCAGGTCAAATTATTTGGTTTACAATAGTGTCCAACATGAATAATTTCACAAGAAGTGGTATGGATTATAATTATGCTTATGATTATGATGAGACTCAAGGCCAAACAAACCCATTCACATATCAACTATATTATCCCCATGATTTATAAGATTCTATGAATTCACATGACATAGAAGTTCACCAACCTAAGTACAAAGATGTGACACTTACCTACTATACATATCAAGCTCAATTTGAGTACGGCTTGTTTAATAATATAAATGAAGATATTTTTCACTTATTAGAATTAGGTTCCAAGGTTCCCCTTGAATACCCTATCGAAACCTTATGTAACATTAAGAAATCAAAACCACAAAACATTGTCACAATTACAAAGTGGATTGATGATATACCCTCCAATATCCATGGTCCTATAGTTGTTTAAATGTAAAATATTGTAGAAACATATGGAAAGAGGAAATATCTACTTGTATCCCCACCCCAACTTTCACCTAACATTATAACCTAATTGTAATAAGTTGGTCAAGTTTTGAATAATCTTGCCACCTTATTAGTTAATCTAATTTCTGATCCTCCACTTCTAGATTTTAATCAACCTATTGAGCATTAGGTTAAATATTCCTTGGTTGATCCATTTACTAATTTGGAGACATATACTACTACCAATAAAAATACACCTATATATTCCTCACAAACAGTTATAAAAAATCCATAATAAACATTCCATAATCCCCATCATGTTCTTATTAATCCTAATCTTATAATTTCATCTGAACTAATTCCCCTCAATAGTTATAGAAGACAAATCATTCCAAATATATCCCTATCAAGGCATAAAATATACCTTCTAATTCACATCTCCCCTAGCATAATCCTTCTATCATCAATCAAGGTTTTTCTAATACTTGTTAAGTATTGTATGGTACATAATAATAAGTTCCTTATGGATAATAGGTTGCTTATAATCAACAATGAATTCCTACCACTCAATATTAATTCCATAGTCAAATAAAATGAATTCCTCCTATGTAATAATGAGTTTACATTCCATCTTCCAATCCAAATCAATACCAGTTTCCTCCTAACCAATCAAATCCTAATTAATACCAAGTTCTTCTTAACTAGTCCAATCCCAATAAGAGAATTACTAATTCTAATAGGTTAGTACAAAGAGTTAGCACAAATCCAACTAATATAAAATTTAATGCTCAGTCATATAATCCCCCCACCTACATCCCAAAACACTTCATGTTCCCAAGAATGGCAAGCTCTTAAAGACATAATTTCAAGATTACAAGTTAGGAGTCAGGACCAAAAATACAAGTTGGATCACCTATGTTCATATCCATTTTATGCAAGAATATTCCATATCTATTTTCCATCTCATTTCAAGATTCTTAAATTTGACAATTATAAAGGAAAAGGTGACCCAAGAAAGCATTTAAGCCTATTATTGTTGCCTACTAAGAAATAGGCCATGATACCAATTTATTTCTTTACTTATTCTAATATAATTTCACTGGGCGAACATTATAATAGTTTAGGCATCTTCCCAAAGGTTCTATCACATATTTTGACATTTTTTAGACAAGTTTGTTAAGTATTTTTCATATAACATTGAAAATGAAATGACTATGGTTGGTTTGTGTGCTATCAAAAAATGAGAGGGTGAGAGTTTTGCTTCTTACATTAAAATATGATGAGGATTGGAATTTATATTCCCACATACACTTCTTGATAGTAAACTAACAAACATATCATGACCAATTTGAATTTTGAACTAGCTCTTAACCTCAAACTATAGTGTCCAAACAATTTTGATGATGTCATTAATAAAAGTATCAAAATAGAGAAGGTTCTCATTGATAAAGGATTGATTAAAATTTATTCATAGAATCAATGCCAACATCAAAATCAGAATCAAGCTTAGAACCAAACTTCAATTCCAAATCCAAAAATTACAAAAGAGAAGCCCAAACCTTTCAATCATAACAAGAATGTGGTTGGAAATAGATTAATATAAGTAAGACATGTCCATATGGTGAAGTCATCACTAGTGTAGAAGGAACTTCAATCACACCTGCCTCCTTTGCAAAGGTATCCTCCTCCAAGGAATCAATTCAACATAATACCGTTTGTTACTTTGGGAGAGCTCGATGTGAATGTATTTTGAAAGCTACTCATTATAAATATGCTTACTTAGCCAAACATAAAACCATTTGATGAAATTCAACCTAAACTGAAGTGGTATATGGATAATGAATATTGCAAGTATCATCAAATCAAAGGTCATGTAATTCATAATTGTGTGTAACTTCGACATCTCATTCAGGACATGATAGAAAGAGGGGAAACTGAGTTAAATAATGCATCATCTTATAATTATAATCATAACATGGGGATATATACATACCCTTTTTATTAGCATCATACTAATCAAAATAAGTTATGACAATGTCAACAAAATAACAATCATAATCAAAATCAGGTTTCCCGTGCTAACAATGTTGATTACCATGCTACCCCTTATGATTAAAATGTAGTGGGAGGTATCATGGAACATCATTTAGCCATGATCATAATCAACCCTCATTCCCATTCTAAAATTTACCAATAATAAAATCCCTCCATTCTAGGATCAGGTCTATCTTTTCTAGGAGTTCTTCCTTCCCATAATCCTCATCCTTGAATTACCATTCTAGGACATGTATATTTTTATTATAATTCTCATAATCCTATTCTTATTTGAGATTGTGATGTTAAAAATCAACACTCTAAAATCACCCTTCAAGGGCATGTATCTTCTTTATCTAATCCTAATCTACCTTATAATTCTAATTTTATTCTAGATCAATCCAAACCCATGTATACACATATTATCAAGAAGAAATGTGATCTTGTGGATCAATTGAATAAGACACCAACACAAATTTCCATCTTGGATCTTTCGTGTACTTCTCAGGTCCACAAATATATATTATACAAACTTTTGACCCAGTCTCAGTTGCCTAGTAATATTGTACTAGATAATTTTAAAGTGATGGTATGATACTTGTCTCTTGACCCACAAATGATATTTAATCAAAGTGATATATCATCCCTTGGATCTTCTCACACCAATTATCTATACATAAAAGTTATAATTACTTGCTATAAAATCAAGTGGGTACTTATAGACAATGGTTCTGGCCTTAATATTGTTCCATTGAAATTAGTCTAGTGTCTGCGATATACTACATTAGATATAAATAATGATACCATTACCATTAATGGGTATGATGATATTGAATGATAATAATTAGGTAAAATTTCCTTGCTCATATAAGTTGGGAATGTCATCCATAGTACCTTATGTCATGTGATTAAACTTGACTTATAGTATAACCTCCTTCTTGGTCATCCATGGATTCATGAGATGTGTGTAGTTCCCTCTATGTTTCATCAATGGATCAAATTTACTCATTATTTAATGGAGGTTACTATTCTTGGGGATATATAACCGTATCAATAACATAAACATCTAAAAGTAGAGGGTTGCCAATATATTTATTAACCTAGTGCTAACCATGCCATCAAAAAAGACAAATAAGTGATGTCTGATCCACCAAAGTCCATTTATCTAGATCCCTTTACTCTTGATTCTTCTTCAAAATCACCCTTTCCCCCATTAAATTCATCTCATTTCAATATTCATGACAAAGGCCTTGGAACTTATAGTATTAAAAATACCTTTCATGTTGCTAAACTACCTAGATCACCTAAATCCCATGATAGGATAAAGATGGAATGGTGCAAGAATAAGGTGGAATCTTATCCCAAGGAGTCTCTTGAATTCATCCTAGGAAAATTATTTATTCAAGAAGATATGAAACAAGAAGATAAGTCATGGTTATATAGTGAAGATTTTACTCCTTTTTTTAGATCAAAAAATACCCTATCCCAAATATAATTATGGCCCATCATGCTTATTAATGCAAAGGTTTGGGAGCAAAAGAATAAGGCATTTAAAAGTATGCAAAGAAACAAGGTCTTGTATATAAATCACTTAGGCTTATCCCCACACATATTGAAAGTAATTCAACCTAACACTAAAATACAATGTTCCCAATAGTGACAAAGAGTCCTATTATAGTCTATGATGATCTTGTTAATACCAATATGTTCATTTCTCATTCTATTATCACTATTTATACTTTTCTAACCTATCCCCTTACCCTTAATTATCTAGACCTCATTGATTAGGACCAATAAGACTGCAATATTATCCTTGATGAGTTTTTAAATGAAGAATCTATTTTAGAGTTCATGGGATTAAGAGACAATTTATTGATAGGTGATCGCAAGCAGGAATTCATATACACTTTGGAACCTGAGGCTTACTTTGGGAAGCAATAAAAATTCCTTAGTCAAAATAAAAATGAAACATCAAGATCCTTAAGATAAAAACTCTTTGAGGCACTTTTAGATTAGGGAAATAGTAAAGAGAAAGATAAGTTCATTGGTGAAAACCTATTTTAGGTACCACTAGATGGGGACATTCTCTCTCCTTCATAGGAAACCCAGGAACCCAAAAGTCCACATTTGTACTTTAGAGTATAAATAAATCCTAAATATTATGAAGAATTTGAGCGTATGTTCCTATAAAGTCCACATTTAGTAGTTCATTATCCATTACCTTTTATGAATGATTCTGATTCTTCATACATGGGTAGGTTTGAGACTACACATTTAGATATAGATGACTAGTTACCTTATTTTCCTATAATTTTGGAAGATTGTTCCACTCTTTTGTGAAAGATACTATAGAAGTGAATATTGACATGTATGATAAACCCAAGATGATAAAACCTGGCACATCTCTCACTCTATAAGAAAGTGAACTAATTATTGCTTTTTTAATGGAATTTATTGATATATTTTCTTTGGCCTAGTATGATATGCTTGGTTTAGATCCTTCTTTGGTAGTACATCATTTAGTTATGCATCTAGATGCTAAGCTTATTAAGTAGAAGTTGAGGAAGATGCATCCATGGATTGCCATCCTAGTCAAAATAGAGCTAGAAAAGTTATTTGCAGTAGTTTTTATTAAGCCTATTAATTATGAAAATTGGATTTCCAATATTATTCTAGTAAATAAGAATGAAATTGGCATATGTATCTACATATATTATATACATCTTAACAAATCTTGTCCTAAATATGGTTTTGTATTTCCCAATAAGATATGATTATGGACCCTATAACAGGTTACAAGATGTTATCTCTTATGGATGGATTCTTTGGATATAATTGGATCAAGATTGCTCTAGAGGATCAAACCAAAACAACATTCACAACTCCTTGGGGAACATTTTATTATCAAGTCATGCTATTTGGATTGAAAAATGTTGGAGCCACATATCAATGTGCAATTTATGTTATCTTTCATGATCTTATGCATGACATTGTTGAAGATTATGTTGATGTCATTCTAGGAAAATCCAAAACTCATGCAAAGCATCGTGAAGTACTGCAAAGGATATTTTAAAGGCTTCATGAATATAAAGTGCATCTAAAACCTAATAAGTGTGTTTATAGGGTTACATATAGTAAGTTGTTAGGTTTAATTATCTCTCACAGGGGTATTGAATTTGATCTAGCCAAAGTTCAAGCCATTACTAAAATGCTTCCTCCTACAAATTTGAAATAACTTTACAGCCTATAAGGTCAGATATAGGTTATTAGACACTTTATTTGATGTCATCCATTTATACATCTTCTAAAAAATGGCATTACATTTCAATGGAATGTTAAATGTCAACAAGCTTTTGAGCAACTAAGCAATATCTAGCAAATCCTTTAGTACTTGTTCCACCAATGTATAGGAAGCCTTTGTTATTTTATAGTTTTGTAACTACCAACACTTTGGGGGAACTCTTCACCTAACATGATGATCAAGGAAAATAAGGATTTATTTATTATTTGAACCAAACACTAGTTGCTTATGAGAATAATTACATACAAATTGAAAAATATTTTCTTGTATTAGTTTTTACTTCACATAATATTAGATATTATATGTTGAATAATAAGACCATGTTGATTGACAAAGTGGATCTTTTGAAATATAGTTTAGCAAAAGTAGCTTTGATTAAGTGAATGGATAAATGGGTAATGTTTCTTATTGAGTTTGATATTGAATATACATAGCAGAAAGCTATTAAAGGTCATGTATTAGCTGATGAATTGGTGGAAGCACCTCTTGCAGATTCTAATGTAATCATAATGCACTTTCTTGATGATTCTATTATGACTCTAGCTAAGGCCAACGAATGTAAGATCTATTTTCATGGCTCTTTTACATCTCATGGTTATGGAGTAGGAATACTATTCATCATGCCACAAGGTGATCTTATTCTTAAGGATTTTTGAATTGGATTCATATGTACTAATAACATAATTGAATATGAGTCTTTATTTATCATGTTCATTATTGTAGTTCAATGGAATAATCAACATTTACTAGTGTATGGTGATTCACAACTAATTATTAACCAAAAAATTGATCACTATCAGACAAAGGATGAAAAAATTGTGCCTTAAAAGGGCATGGTAGATTCCCTCAAGCTCAAATTTGAGGTCATCTAGTTTGAATAAGTTCCTCAAGCCAAAAAAAGTCTACTAATGTTATGTCTAAAATTGTCTCCATGATTACAATCTCTCCTAATGTCAAAAAGTATTAGTTTCTAATTAAAAATATTCTTATTACAATGTATGACTATTTAGATTCTGAGATGATATGTATCATTATTGGTCCCAATTCCCCTTGTTACACTTACATTTATTGTTATTTCCATGATCAAATCCTTCCTGATAATCTATCTTGTAACCATATAAAATCCTTTATCCAAACTACCTCTTGTTACAAAATTCTTGGCAACATGCTCTATCATAGAGGTTATGATGGAACTCTGCTTTGTTTTTTAAATATGGGAGAATAAGTTCATGAAGGGATTTTTAGGGCCCACACTAGTGGTATGGTCCTAGACAAAAATCTCATTTATAGTGGTTACTATTTTCCTATTATGAAAGCAAATGCTTGTGATTATGTTAAGAAATGTTTGGCATGTCAAAAACATGGTGCTCTTATTCATGCTATAACATAGGTGCTTCGACTAGTTAAACCTCCTTGGCCATTTTATACAAGGGGGCTTGATCTCATAGGAAATATTAACCCTACTTATTTAGATGGTCATAAGCATATCCTCATTGTTATCTAATATTTCACTAAATGTGTGGAGGCAATCCATCTCAATTATATAACTAGTAAACAGGTTTCTGAATTCATCTTGAACAACATCATTTATTATTATGACATTCCTTTTGATATGATCAAAAATAATGGCACATCCTTTAAAAATAAGGACATTACATCTCTCTATTCTGATTTCCACATAAAACACAATTTTTTCACTCCTTATTACCCTCAAGGTAATGACCAAGCTTAAGCATCCAATAAAACCCTTGTCAATATCCTTAAAATAGTTAATGAATTTAGCCATGATTGGCATTTGAAAATATTCCCAGCCTTATGGGAATACTGCACTAATGTCCACACTTCTACTGGTGCAACACCTTATTCCTTGGTCTATTGCTCCAAAATAATTCTTACAATTGAGATCAAGCTTCCCTCTCTATACATTTCACTACAGGACATTCTTGATGAACAAGACTATCGAGTTGTCAGATTAATAGAGCTAGAGATTCTAGATGAGAAATATCTAGCCACCCTTAACCACCTCAAATCTTATTAAAATTGATTAAACTAGGGTTATAACAAGAGCATTATCTCTCAATATCTTGATATTGGTGATCTAGTGTTAAAAAAAAATCAAAACAATACTAATGTTGAATAGGAAAAGAAGGGTAAATTCAAACCAAATTGGTTGGGACCCTTCATTGTTAAAACTAACTATGGGTCTGGTGCATATAGTTTGCCTACTCTAAAGGGTTATAAACTAGATGAACTAATAGAAATTATACAGCTTCAACATTTTTATGCTTGAATTGCCATGCTCTTATCTATAAGTGTTCCTATTTGGGGGAATCTCTATTCCATTATATTTTCCATATCCTCTCTACCCTTTCTTGGGAACATCCTTTCACTGTTCTTTGTATCCCTTTTTATTACCACCTTGAATAGATTATGATTATACAGGTATAAGAGGTGAACTAGAGAAACACTAAATAGGAGAATATCAAAAATGTATAATGGTTTGTGTTAGAATATCTTTATAAAAGAAATGTCAATATATGGAACATCATGATTTTCTAGCTTGTATGAGTTTTATCATTCCCTTGACTTCCTTGCCATTCCTATTTACATTGCCTCATTCACCCATGTTGCATCCCAATTATTTGTTTCAAGAAAAGATGTTGTATCCTATTCCAATTTTTTATTGAATGGTACTTCTTGAGTTGATTGTGTATGGACAACCCTTTCACATTTCTTGTTCATTATTGAGTTCTCACACCCACTGTAACCCTTCTTATTTTTGATAGGTGTTTCTAACATTATCTATTCCCATTTCTTGTATATTATTTGGTCAAAATACTCTTGTTTATATCCTATTCCAAAAAAATTTAAAAATCCAAATATTCCCTTATGTAGAAAACCCTAAAAAGTTACATGACTCAATATCCTAAAAAGTTTCCCCATCTATGCCCATCTCTAATATGACATAATTGACTAGTTGACATCCTATTACTCAACTTGGATTTCTAATCACTCATAATTAGGGGCCACATACCAAAGTACCTCATAGCTGATTTTCATCTCTTAGTGAGTACAACATATCAAAATTGTGGGACCAAATTCTTAAGCTCTCATCATTTTTTCGAGTTAAATCCAAAGCTCTTTCCATTTTGTGAGTTAATTCACTACGCTCTCACCATTTTATGAGTTTAACCATTCTAATCATAAACTTTTCTTTCTTGTCCATATTCATACTTATCATTTTTTTGTGCCTATTTTTTGTTGAACTATAATGTTTTGAGGTCCAATTGGACTATATAGGCAATACTCAATTTTCTAAGGTCAACTCGGCCATCCCTTGTCCCATGACCTTGACATTTTATCAGCATATCTCATGCCATTTTGGTAAGCTTATTCCTTATACACTCTCATTGTTTTACGAGTCCTTTCCGATTTTTCCTCTATAATATATCTTCTTAACTTGTCATCACTTTTATTCTTTCACACCCTGGGAGAACTACATTTAGTCTGAAGTCTATATGACTATGTAGGTAGTGTCCAATTTCATGGGGCATTTGGAGCCAACTTAGCCATCCCTTCCTTATTCTTCTATTACCTATTTTTTGGTCATGATTGTTGTGTCACACCCTTAGTTTCAAATAATAACACCTCATTGCTACATACACTCATTTACTCATTGAATGTTTATTTGTTTCACTTGTGTGTTGTTTATTTGTTTTATTATTTTTATGTTATTTTATTACTCAATTTCCTTAATTTAATACATTATGCTTATCACTTAAGTATTGATTATTCATATCATGATTTTAAGTTGTGAACATTTGTATCTAAATTAAAATTGATTTAAATGCATTATGTTTTACATTTAAAACTTAATTGTCCATATCTTATTTTAAGTTTTATATGTTTGAATTTTAAATTAAAATGTACTTATTTTGAGAAATAAATGTTATCATGAATTATTTCTATATTATAATGTGTACTATCACATGCAGTATTAAAAATCAAGTCTCAAAAGTCTAAGCAATGTTAAATAAACTATCTCTCTCTATCTGATCCAATCATATCCCCAGGGTGAATCGATAGCCTTTTATTTCAAAATTATTTCCTACCATACAACATAGTATGTTATTGTTCTTCTTTGAAGGCTTATTTTTATCCCCAATATCAAAATTTCCTCTCATTTTCTTCTATTTCTTTCATTTTTTCTCCTCCATTGAATTTTATATGCTATCATTTCATCTTTTGTGAGTCTAATTGGGAAAGTTTTCTATGACTCTTCCCTTGAAGGGGAATCTAAGGATTACAAAGTGCTACTTTGGGACACATCTGAACCCATTTACTAGCACATTTAGTAAAATTGTCAAAACTAACATCTGTTAATTTTCATCTACAATCATTTTAAGACTTTTTATCATTATTTGAGAAGACATCACTTCATATACATCTAAAAAATCCTTTTTGAATAGGGTAAAATGTAGACACTCCATTCTATCACTTCCATGTCAAAATTGTAAAATGGAATGACTTCCCACGATTTCACATAAACTATTCTGAAATCATCTATTCATCTAAGATACAAGTTTGAATTCAACTTGGAGCATACATAGGTGGGATAATTCACAATATTAATTCTTTTCAATTATCATTCTAGTCATTTTCTTTAATCAATTATTCTACTCTAATCAATTCACCAATTCTCCTTTGTTGATCAATTAATGCAATTAATTCCCATTATCTAAATAATTCTTTTAATCAAATGCCTCATATTGTATTAATTCAATTGATTTTTTATTAATTGAATTAATCATAATTATAATTATAATTCTATGTAAATGGAATTATAATTTCCTTTCAATTATTAATTCTTCCTTTTCCCTCTTCTTCCAAATGGCATCTTCATTCAAGAAAGAATCTTGAGATGTTATGGAATATTATCTTATGAGCTCACTAATTACTAAATGAATTAATATGAAGGATTATTATACACCCTTAATCTTAGGGTAGGATCAAGGCCCCACAATGAATCTTGTGAGATATTTTAGGTGAACATTTTCAATCCTTCATCATTAAAACATGATGAAGTGTCTACATTGATTACCCATGCACTTTTTTGGGAATGATTTTACACCCTTCATATTAGAAACAATATGAAGGTCCCACACTAACTCTCACAAATATATTTTGAGGATAATTATCCACCCTCCATCTTTCATGAAATATTTAGGGATCATATTAATCCCCCTTTGATATTTTTAAGAGCCATCCTCCACCCTTCATATTGGAAAAGAAGAAGGGATCATATTATCAATCCATGTGTTTATCTATGTGCCTTGTTAAAGATTAATTTGAAACCATCCATATTAGAGTCAAGATGAATGGTCCTCATTGATTTATAATTGAAATAAATATACCCCTTCCCTTTATAATTTTTCATGTACAAGACTCATAACGAAGCCCTAGATATTTCATCTACTAACTTGTGCATCGATGTCCATGATAATAAAATAAATTTATTAAAGTATTCAAGGAGATATGGTCCATTTTATGATAATAACATTTTCAAAAACTACTTGAAGATACATCTGAGCCAAATAATACACAAAGATGAGGTTTTCAATAAAAGTTTATATTGCATTGATGTAATCTTAGCATTGTTATCTTAATATTTATATGATCACAAGTCTTGGGTGTAGAATATTAGTTATTGATACTTCATTTGGTAATTTTCAAATTATTTAACAAGTATAAATAATATCTATATTCTAATGATATAATATGTGTTGAAATATCTCTAGTTCCATATCTTAGGTTGATAGCCTCTAATAAGAAATATACACTATAAAGTGGATATTATAAATTGAACTCATAGAGGATCTCTTTACATGTTTAGAGGATTTCCATTTTTAATTATTAAACTATTCCTCCTATTTCTATTGCTTCTAGTCTTGTTGATGTTTCTTTTCTTCTTAAAATTATTTCAATGCTTCCAAAGTTATTCCAAACTAGGTTACGCTTGTTGCTTCTCAAATTCCTCAACCATATGAAAATTCTTCTAAAAATTCATATCTTATTCACAATGTTTATCAATTTTATCTTTTATTAATTTAATTATATTCCCACCTATTCTACCATCAATTGTATTCCAACTCCTAAAGTGACTACTATGATGCAAGCCTTGCATTATGCAAAACAAAAAATTATAATTATTTCTCAAGGGTCTCAAAATTCAAGTTCTAGGGTAACCTCACATTTATTTTACCTAAAATTTTGGATTATAAAGTCCTTGATTAACCTTGTATCATATGATTTCATACTAAAAAGTTTACATAATTCAATGATACATGATATCCATCTTATCATAGTAAATCATTTATACCTATTTTGTAATATCCCTCCAATAAGATATTATAAAAATGATTTTAAAATTATTTTCTATGCAATTCTATGTTATCATTCCAAAGGTTTCTTAACTAATTCCTAAAATACTAAATAAACTATTACAACTTATGTGTATAAAATTACAAGATCTTAAAATAATATTTTATATCAAAATCATTCAAGCAATTAGATTTAAAATTTACACTATTTCCATTTTCATTTCAATGTGTCTTTAAATTTACAAAACTAGATTATAAAATTCATAATAAACTGACTGAGCATAATAACTATATTAGTATTTCTATTTCTTTTAACATTAAAAATGTGATGAAATATATAGTTATATATAGACTTCAATCTAAATGTAAATAATATTATCTTTCTATATTTACATAAATAAATACTCTATATCCTATTTTATATACATATCAATACTACATTATTTATTACATTTTATAGGATTACATATTTTCCAAATAATAATACAAAATATTACATTCTGATGTCAACAATAGTCATGCAAACTATTATTTTCAAAAATTAAAATCAATGCAAATAATTAAGATCATGAATACTGCTAAGAAATATGTAGGAAGAGGGATATAATCATTCGTAACTTTTAGTTATACCATAGATTTTTAGATCCTCTATACATATTGTTTTTCCAAGAGTGGTTGTACCCTTCATGATAATGGTAGATGTGGAGCCATCAACAAAAAAGAGAATAATGTGTATACAATTCATACTGCATAACAAGTATTGATAGTGAACCATAGCATGAAATAAAACATTCATAGTATTTAATAAGTACATATTTTTATGGAAATAATACTTAGGAGTCAATGAGTCCACCTCATTTCACCTAGACTCAATAATTAATTCACAATTACAAAGTAGTTTAAACAAATTCTCACAATCCACTTAGTATTCATTTTCCTAAGTCCACAATTTACAAAGACCTATATTTTGTAATAGTACTCTACAACATAGTGATATTCATAAAAATAATTGACTCAATATGAGGGAAATATCTCAAAAGTATGAGAGTGATCATGAATCACACTATTGCCCCATGCCACCTATGTAAAGCATCATAATATTCCAACTTTTCATGGATAGTAGGTAATTGATTGCTGAAAATAATCATATAATCAATCTTCAAGAAATTGATTGAATGATAACACATCACATAGTTGTCCTATAATAATTGCACAAAGTGTAATCATCCATTCACCCTACCAAAGATTAATAATAAGATAAAGAGAGTTATATAAAACAATATTTATATATTTGTATCATAAGAGAATACTAATATTAATTTTTTTTCACAACTAGCATACAAGGGGAGAGTTTAAATAATTTAAAATGCAAAAACACATTTACTTTACAATGACTATATAAGTGTAAATTAAACTGGAAAGCTTTAATTCATTTCCTCTAACTGAAATAGGGGTTTTAAGTCACCAAAAGCAATCAAGCAATAAACATAAAGAGTAAGTATTGATACATAATGTTACACATCTCATAGTTCAAGAATATAACATTAAGTTTATAACATAATCATTGGTCCTTAAATACATATAATATCATTAAAAAATACAAGCTTGAAGTCATAAGTAAATATCAATGTAAGTTCTAATCACACTTCACATTCCATAATTATAATTCTCATCACAAAAATTATCATGAATCTTTACCCTATATTCTAAGTCATCAAGATCAATAAATTGTTAATGAAAATTTATAACCAATTATAATCATACTAGTTAAATCTTGAAATAATGTACAAAGTGTCAATGCACAATGGTTATAAAAACATTTCCATGGAACAACTAACTAGGAATTCATAATGAATCATGAATTTATTACAAGAGAAAAGAAATATAAAAAATAAATTATTACCTCAGTACTTGTTATCCATATCCATATCCATATCCAATAGAGAGTTATTTATTCTACCTTGTAATGATAAAAGGTTGATGTCATAGAATATATCTACTTACTATTATTTTCAATCCTTACATGTCTAGCTATGTTGGTAACTAGATGGTATTTCTATGCACATGCTAGGATTATGAATAACAATCCTCTTTCTTTCTATAGATTAGGATACAAATAGAGATCATAACCATAGATGTTGTATATAATTAAATAATACAATTATGGTGCTTTGGGTGACCATAGAGCTAAGAAAGGGAAATCCACACATAATATCAAGGATTCCAAAATATATATCTTATATATGGGGTATGGCTCTAACTAAATCTCAAAGTAAATTAATGTTATAGAAATGGTAGCAAAGGGTGTATCAAGGATGTAATATGGATGCCACATGAAAGGAACTAATGAAAAAGGGTAACATAGATAAAATATAACTAAAAATACTAAATTAAAAGAGGATAATTGGTGAAATGGTCAATTAATGGGTGGTTTATGCAACTTAAGGTAATGAATGGCAAACTTGAACATTATAGCTATATCAACTTATTAAGTATAAGGAATACTTAAGAAAAGAATAAAAACATGCATCTACTATAAGAATGAGCAAAGTATATCTATTTAATAATCAAATAAATTAATGATAATAAGGAAAAAATACTTACTTTTGGATTGACTTATCAATGATTCAATCTCCACCTTGACTCAAGTGGCACTTTATAAGAGATGTTGTAGGATAAAGACCTAAAATGGAAAGAAGAAGACTTTGATATCTTTAATTTGGAAATCCAAAGACTCAGACACCACCTTGGCATGACTCCTATTCAACTTCAAAAATCTTTAAGTAAGACTAGATCTCCAAAAATAATAATTTAGCCTCTAGTTCCCTATTTTACTAGTTAATAGTAGAAATAGGAGTGCAAACAAAGAATATGAGTGTTGTGTGTTGTAAAAAAAGATAAATATGACTTACTTATATATATATATATATATATATATATATAAATATTCAAAGCCAAAATAATTGGACTAAAATATAAGATTGCAGTATTGGCCAAGATGATATAGTCAAAAAAGATGTTGGCTAATATGGAACTATATTAACCATGCTGATACAATATACATAAAGATATAGGTGAAATATATTGTATCGACATGGATGATAAAATAGGAAATAGGGTATATTTTAAAATTGGATAAAACATACATGAAGAGGTAAGATGAAAAAGAGACGTGTAGGAAGTTAGATTGATAGTAATGAAGTTATGATAGAATAATATGCAAAAAAATCTTGAAAAGAAACATGAGTTGTTCCCATCTCATTCTGGATGTATTACTAGGTCATGAACTCAAGTATATTGATGTGAAGACAATATATTGAAATATAAATTGTTATTAAAGTGAAAAAATTGAAAATATCAGGTGTATATAGTATTGATTCCATCTCCTGAAGCTACCTATTGAAAATAATTATTTTCCCTAGGAATATTTTATTGATGACTCCCAAAAATGTGTGACACGCCATCATAATTATATATAATATAATTATAAATTGAGAGAATTGTATAAGGGTTACCAAGTAATTAGTATAGATTAGTAACTAGTATAGACTAGAGTAGAGCACCACTACTATAACTCTATTCATCACTCTAGATTGTCAATATGCAAATTTGAACTAATAAGAGTGGGGTATGCTAGTGATCAATAAATACTCAAATAAATGGATATTACCACCAATATTTAATAAATTTAGTAAATAATTATAATAATTAAATTCCCAATTCTAATTTGAGGTTATCAACAAAAAATTAAAAGACCTCATATCCCATATCAAGGACTAGTTGTCATTGTATACATCTAACATAAAATCCTGCTCTTTGAAAAACATTATAACCAATATTGTTTAACATGATGCAACATAATCATTTAAAATTACCTAAAAAGAGTTTGAGTTATAATAATGTACCACATAAATCTATTTACTTGGAGACTTCTTTTATGAGATAAAAACACCGTTCATATCTTGCTCTCAACAAGATATATACCCATAATGGAGTAACATAACTGAGTTATGTCATTCAATAGAGTTTGGAAGTGGAGTTTTATTTATCTAGTTTTCAAGAGTATTATGAAGGGCTAGTAAATGACATTAAGGTTTTAAATCCCTTTTTACTCTTGTAAACTAGAGGAATTAATGACCTCACATGTAGCCAAATAAATGATGTTAATCACTAGCATGACTAATTTCATACCACTTGATAAAACCTAATGTATTTTTTAATTAAAAAGTGATATCACTACCACTAAATTCATTAATAGATAAAGGAAATCATTTTGAGAATAAAAATTAGAGAAAATAATTAATCTATGTTAGAGAATGAATTCTTAATGCTTGAGGTAATACCATAGTTCATTATATTTAGAAAAGAGGTAAAAAAAGAGTATTATTTCCCCATGATAAACCACATTCATCAATAACTTGAAGATAGGTTTCCAACCTACCTCTATTTTCTTTGCCATGCCCTTATTATTCTCTACTTCATGTCTTTGTGTGCCTTCCACCCAAAACCCCATTTTATAGTTTTAAAGGCCTTGCTTGGCCATGATAAGAAAAAACAAACATAACATCAAAATGAACTAGGATTTCATTCAAACTAATATTTGCAATCTATAAATTCTCCATGCAACTCTTTGAATTTATCGATTGAAATTATTACAAAGTTTTCATGTATAAATCAAATAAAATTAGTTAGGGCTTTGCCTACATGTCATCCATTACAAACAATGATGAAAAATAGAGAAGTAAAAAAGGATAAACATGTAAAACCCTAACTTCCTATTCAAACTCATGGTTTGAATCCCAATATTCTAATTTCAAAATAAAAAAATGATGGTTTCTAATAAAAAACCAATGGTTTATCTTATCTTTTAAAATAATTTTCAATCAGATCAAAATCATATCATTTTGATCTACAAATGGTGTGGTTTATGATCACAAATTATTATAAGTTTTATATGACATAATTATTTATAAAAAATGATAAATACATTTGAATATGCTATAGTTCAGTAGTTTAGCATAGCTTAACACAACATTTAAATATTAAGGCTAGATTAAGGTCTTGATAATGTCAAGTTCATGTCATGATTTTGAGTTGTAGATCTTTAATTAGTTTCAAGGTCACAACTTGATCTTCAATATCAAGTGTATTGTTTAATTTCATTGTCAAATTATGACAACATTATGACTATTTGTAGATTTCATGGCTTCTGGCCATCTCATGCCGATTTACATGGCTGGATATCCCAGACATGGCTGCCACTAATTGAAGGAAATGTTGAAATTTATCCTTGTGGTAAAGGTTTTTTTATAGCTTTATTTCACATTACTGAGGATAGGAAGACTATTCTTTCCAACAAAAATTTCTTCTGGCAGGGTAAATACCCTCTCTTCGCCAAACGGTGGCATATGGATTTCAATCCTGTTACGGAAACTTTCAACAAGATCCCTGTCTGGGTTCAGCTCCCTAATTTACCATTGCATCTATGGCATGAATCGGTGTTTAAAACCATCGAAAATGCTATAGGGGAATTTTTATTCGTAGACGCAGAAACCAAGAGGTATTTCAGATTGACCTGTGCTCACCTTATGGTTGAGGTGGATGTTTCTAAGGGCCTTCCTGAGGTGATTTGTCTAGATTCCCCTAGGGGATCTTGGACGCAAATGTTATATTTTGAAGGGCTACCTTTTCGATGTAGAAAGTGTCACCTGATGGGGCATGTTGCTGCCTGATGCACTGCAAGGAAATCTAGACCTAGAAGATCACCTTCTTGGTGGGCTAAAGCTGATCATGATCACTATATTACAGAACAACCTGAGGAAGCTTCGATTGATTCTGAGAATGAGAATGAAAAGATTATCTTATCTGCTTCGACGGATCAGGAGTCTCAGCTAGAGACTGTTCCTATTGAAGGTTCGGTGGAGATTGGATTATGTAATCTTCCTGAACCGATTTCTGAGGAGGTGGTGGTTCCTCCACCTATTTTGAAGGATTCTCCTAGGACCCAGTTGTTGGCTGGTTCTCTTAAGGTTTTGGCTGAGGTTTTGTCGCCCCCTGGGCTTCATGATTCTTGGCCTTCTAAGGAATGGGTTGTTGAGGCAGCTAAGGTAGAGGATGGCTGGACTACTATTAAGAGGAAAAAATCTAAGCCTCTGGTCCCTCCTCTAGATATGAAACTTCGGTCTTGTAAAAAAAATAATAACTAATTGTTATTGTTTGTCTAGCTTTTATCTGCTGTTTTTAGATTACTGGTTAATCTGGTATAGCTTTTGTAGGTTCCATGTTATTTCATTTCCTGGGTGTGCTTAAGGTTTATATCTTATTTGATGTAAAGGGTTTCGGGGCCCCTTCAAAACCTATTTTACCTTAATCTAAAACATTATGACTAATAATACAAAGTTCATGTTAAAAAGTAGGTATGTAAGATCAAACAAGATAGTAACCTTAATACAAAAATCTTAAAAATATGGAAGGTACAAAAATGATAATTAAAAATAATGAATTCATTATATAGAATAGACACAAAGGATCAACACGTATATGAGTTTTGACTAGTCACAAGTTAAGCTCGTAAATTGATTTTTAGTTGAAAAATGGTTACAATGATATTGGTGTTAAAGCCTTTAGCTATCCATGATAATAATCTAAAAGTTAATGCAATAAGTATAGACTATTCTCAGCTAGAATTTCAATAAATACTATGAAATAAATCATATTAGAAGTATAAGACACAACTAATCCATTAGAACAATACTAAATATCTTCCATTTTCATGTGAGATATAGGTGTTAATTTCATATTCACTATAAAAAATGTTCCTTGGATTCTATACACATTTATCTCTCACATGTCATCAGTAACACATCTATATTACTCTCCCCAATGATACTTTCCCTCTACTTGGGGCGGAACATATGCTGTGATCACATACTTAACACATCCAAAAGAGTGGTTAGACTAGGTTAAATTATTAAAATTGTATGATAATCAGAAGTAGTATAAACATCAAATTCATCTAACTTTAATTGATTAAAATTATATAATAATAAGCAATGAAGTTGAATTAACTAATCATGATTAATTTAGATATGGGAATAAATCCACAACATTTAATATCTAATATATATCATAATCTAATTATGTAAATAAAAGCAATGGTTAAATTTTATGAATCTACATGTAAGTCCAAAATCCATATCATTAAAATAAACATTTAGTTGATTAATTAAATGTTAGCATTTAACATTAATTATACCAATAAATTCTATTTCTAGTTATAAGGAAAATGGGATGTGACATCTTATCTATATTTCTCTCACATTGATAAAATATTGAATAAGCTATTTTTTAGGAGTTTAAATTGTTATTCTCTTGATTGGTTATATTATTTTCCATTTGGATCTATGCACTCTTTCACTGCTTTAAGTAAGTATTTCCTACTTCATTTTTTAATCAACATTAACATGAAAGTTACCTTTATTCAAATTTATTAGCTTAAAGAAAGATTTAATTATAATGTTAATTAGTAAGTGTTTATATTTAAGAAAATGGTTAAAAAAATAACTCACCTATTTCCTGATAGTGAACTAAAAACATTTTCTCAAATTTTTATTTTACTCATTAAAAACAAAGTGACATTCAAAATATGCCCACCCTTAAATGATATTTATCATATGGTTATAAAATATGAGATATGTAAACACATAAATTCTATCTAGGGGTAGTTTTAGTTGTCAAATTGAATTATTAAATGGTACTTATCTATCTGTTGATTATTTTATTAAGCTTTTATCCATGCATTTTCATTTAATTTTACCTTCCTCTTTATATCTCATATTTCTCTTTATTATCAAGATATTTTTTGTTAGAGACTTTTTAGTGATGTCATGGAGGTGTCCTGGTGAGTGGATGAAGTGATTTGATAGCATAAGTAACAATGACAAAGAGTGTAATGTTCTTGTCCTTGTGTGCTTAAAGTATGCTTGGATGATCTTTAGTCTTAGCATGGTTAGAGATGTTTAGGGATGAGTATGATTATTGGAGAATGTGAAATAGGTCCCTAAGATGTTATTTATGCTTTAAGTGCTTGTGTGCATAAGTGGAATTCATCTGGTTGATTATAGTTTTCATCTAGACACTTTGGGTCTAGTGGTAGAAAATCTAAGTAGGTAGTTTGATGATGTCACCATTTCCACATGGGAGTGAGTCAAAGGGAGTTGGTCATATGGTTGTGATCATATTAGTAACTTGTTATTATTCGCTATATATCAAGTCATGCATCAAAGTTTAGCCAAATATATGAGGGTGCAAAGTTAGCTTCTCAGTCCTAATTCATTATTTTCCCATAGCCAAATTTATAATATGGTCAGAAAGAACTGAGTAAGCAATTTTGTAATGGAATATATCACACATGTGGTTAATTCAAGACAAGGTGATCATATTGGTTTGTTAATTTTTGTACCTAGTTTATTTGTGCTTAATTTTAGATCATGTGATTTAGCACATCAAAAGATATGCTTACACAAAGTTGGGATCCCAGGCAGTTTGACTATGTTTTTCCATAGCCAATTTTGAAATGTGGAAAGAAGAGCTTAGTAAGAATTTTTATGGTATTATATCTTACATGTGTGAAGGTGTAAATAGAAACTAATAATATGGGTTTGTTTAGTTATGAGCATATATTATTTGCACTAAATTTGAGATCATGCACTAAAGCATGACAAAAGTTATGATGCTGAAAGTTGGCCTCTTAGGTAGGTTTTAACATACTTAGATCTATGAAAAATGTTTTTGAGAAGGCATTTTAATGGCATTATATATCACATGCATGAGGGTTTTAGGATAAGTGTGTCACTTGGTTGGATTCTCCTCTGTGTGGAGATCATCTGGTATAAATTTGAGATCTTGTATAGAAGCAAAGAAGAAATTATTAAATCGAAGCAAAGAAGAAATTATTAAGGATAAAAAATGACTACTCAGGTGTATTGAAAGGGTTCCCATACTTTGTCATTTTTGAAAATATTAAAGCTCAAGCAAGATTGATGGTGCATGCTGATCTATGGACTCAAGAAGTAGTGAGATGAGGATAGGTGCATGATGTTTAATGATTAAGAAAAGGTACATGATAGAGATCCAACAACAAGAGAGCATTCATATAGTTTGATCAAATGGTGAGAATTAATCATTAAAGTCTTAGTTGATCAAAAAAAATCAATGAAGCACATTGAGTCAACATTTCAAGATTTCATGATATGAGGTTAAAGTGACATAGGTTTAATGATTGAGATTTGGTGCTTATACATTAAATTTCAGACAAGATCTATGGTGTGAGATTGATCAAAAGTTGAGAAGACATGAGATTTGAGCATTTGGTTCGAAGGTTAATTGTGACCATTTGAATTTAATAAAGGAAAAATTAGAGATATATATTTCATCCATATCTTTTGATAGAAGTTTAATTTACTCATGTATTAAGAAGAAAATATGTAGAGGACTCCAAGGCACATCTAGAAATATGGATAAGTGTGTACAGACAAAGATATTGAGCTTTAAAGTTGCCTATGGTTTCATGCTTATTTTTCAAGTGACACAAGAAGAGTTTTTGAGATTGTATTAATAGTTTTTATATGTCTCATGATGACTTGGATATTAGGGAGTGTTTTAGACTCTATGAGGATGCTCTATGTGCATTATGAAGGATTGACCAATCACATTTTGTAAGAAGAAAGGATTAGAAGGTGACTGTGTGTTCACTCATAAACATTATGTGTATAGAGAAGTGTTTTATCTAAAAGGTATTATGATGGTTGTTGGCTCTTAAGGGGGACCTATATATCATGTATAATGGGTCCATGCTTTTGGAAAGTGTTCCTATGTTCTTTGTTTGTTTGAAGATGTATCAAAAAGGTGAATGGGTCTCCATAGGACCTGAAAGTGACTTAGGCCTATTTGAAAGTGGTTTATGCTTAAGTGTGACCCATGTGAGATGACTTAAGGGTGAAGGTATGTATTTTGGATAACAATGATTATTGTGTACTTGATAATTCATGATTTCTCTATAAATTATGGAACCAAATGAAATAATTTCTAGGCTTCTATGAGAGACTAGTATATGAGAGACTTGGTGTGGAAGTTTTGAGAGAGATTAGAGAGAGGATTGTGTGTGATTTGTGGAGAAAAAGAGGGGTAAAGTTCCCTAATTATGATTTGAATATTATAACACATTTAGGACTATTTTTATGATCTATAGGTCATATTTTTGTTGGCAAAATAGTGCTCTTGTAGATTGAGTGTGAGCAAAGGTGTAGAGATGAGTTAATCAAGAGGTCCATCATCAAGTGTTGAAGACATAAACTCTAAGGTGGAAGTGTTTTTTATAAGGAGGGTCTAAATTACTTGATCTTACTTAGGAGTAGTTACTCCTTGTGAAATAGGGTTTCACTAAAGACCTTTGATCAAAAGGACTTGATCAAGGTTGTAGGTTATAAGGACTTAATCGAAGGTTCCTGATAAGGACTTGATTAGTCTCTTATTTTTGATCATATTATAGGATATTAGTCCATGTTTTTTCAAGATTGAGAGTGGGTTTTATTCCCGAAGAGGATTTCCCACATAGATCTTATGTTGTGTATGTAATCTTGCATTGTATTCATTGTTCACTACTATGAAAGATTTGTATGCTTTATGAATGCTTGTGTTGAATGCTTAAGTATTTATAGGGGCTTGGAATTTGAATTCAATTATTTTCCACAACTGATTCACCCCCCTTTTAGTGTATTTTATCTCTAAAAATTGGTATCAAAGTGAGGTTCTTTGGTAAAATCTTAATAATTTGAAGGTGATCCAAGGTACAATGGCTAGTCAGAATGTGCAAGGTGGTTTCTCTACTAAGCAAGCACCGATGTTCAATGGATCAAATTATGATCTTTGGAATGACAAGATGAGGACATATATATGTCACTACCATTTGATGTTTGGCAATCCATTGTGGATGGTTATGTTATTCCTACTACTCCATCTAGTGTTGTAGATAAGGAGATGTTTGAGAATAATTCTAAGAAAATAAATACCATCACCTGTGGTCTTATAAAAAATGAGTTCACCAAAGTAAATCATTGCACATATGTAAAGGAAATATGGGATAAATTAAAGACTATTTTTTAAGGAGATTCAAAGGTTAAGTTGGCAAATTTTCACACATAGAAGGAAATTTGAAAGTCTCAAGATGAATAAAGAAGATATTGTGGCATCCTTTCCACAAAGAGTTGATGAGATTGTGAACATCATCAGAGGTCTTAGAGAGAATATTGAAGAGACTACTATTTTTCAAAAGGTATTAAGGTTTCTATCCCCCAAGTTTGATCTAAAAGTATCTACTATTGAAGAGAGTCATGATCTTACTTAGTTGAAGATGGGTCAATTGCATGGTACCCTTGCTACCTATGAGATCAAAAAGAATGATGATATACCTCCAATGAAGGATGAAAATTTCAAGATTGAAATGTAGACAAATAAGAAGTTTCAAAGTAAGAATCTCAAGGAGAATGACATTCTTGATATAGATGAGGATGGACTAATTTATTTAATTTCAAGGTAATTGAAAATAAGTTTAGGTAAGTGTAAAGGTAAGATACCCCTCAAATTCTTCAATTATGGTGAGATAGGACACTTTGCTAATATAAGTTCCCTCATAAGTATAAAAAGGATGATGATGAAGATCATGATCAAGGTTATGATGATGGAAAGAGATATTTTAGGTTATGATAAATGTAAAAAGGGATTTAGAGGGTTTGATAATAATAAAAAGTAATTCAAGGACAAGAAGAGTCTATACACCAAAGAGGATTGCAACTCATCAGATGAGAGTGAAGATAGTGACTCAGAATATGATCATGAAGATGATGGTTCTGTTAAAGATAAAGTTCTATTCATGGCTAAAGAAGGAAGTTGTTCACATCATAAGGGGTATACTTGGAGTGATTTAGATGATGATGAAGATGAGGTGGATTATGAAAATGCATTGACAAATTCTCATGAAGAACTAAAGATTGAGAGGAAGATCAATAAGAAGATGAAATCTAAACTCAAGGAATTTGAAGAGAATTTTAGTGTGGTTGAGGAGAGAATGAATGAAGATAATAAGGAACATGAAGATATGGTCAAACATCTTAGTTATTAATTGGAAATCCTATCTACAAGATTTAAAGCTAAAGAAGATGAATGTGTAAGGTATGTAACTGATAAAGAGTCATTAAAATCTAAGTTAGAAAAGGTATCTAGTAAGCTTATGTCATTTGTGAGATTTGAAAAGAGCTTGAGTGATCTAGAAAATATTAGATTGATCAAAATCATCCAAGTGATAAGATTAGTCTTGGATACAAAGAAGAACTAGAGACTACAACTCAAGACAAGATGAAGGCTAATGTGAACAAGGACAATAAACATTTGAAGACAAATCATTAGATAATGAGTGAAGGTGCTAGAAAAATTAATATAAATTAGATTAGACAACCAAATACCATGATCTATGTCAATTTCAATGGTTACTGCTATACTTATAATCAGTTTGGGCATAGATATAGAGATGTAGAAGACCTCTTAAAAATGAATTTACTTGGAACTATGATGGGAGTCATCAATCAAAAAGTGTAAGCAAGGTTGAGTGTGTCAAATGTCATGATGTGGGATATTTTTCAAAACACTATCCATTTAAGGCAAGATAAGCTGAGTTTCCTTTAAGAGATATTGAGTGATATAATTATTATAACCTAGGACACATTTCAAGATATTATCCAAATTTGGTAAGGTAGATTGAGAATTTTGAAAAAAGTATGGCGTGCTTCAATTATGAACATAGAGGTCATATTGATAGATTATGTAAGCAAAGGCCTACAAGACATAATAGGTTTTATTAGGCTCCTAGAGTGAAATAAATATGACAAGTTAATACATGGGAGCCAAAGGTGAAAAGTGTGAGTCATGATGAGACTGAAAGTCTAAGTAATCTATTTTCTATGGTGGAGAATGCTTCTAAATTTGAATAGTCTCAAGAGGTTTCATTGTCTGCTCATGTTGAGAATGAAGAGATTAAGCTCAAGGAGAAGACCAAGGTGCTGGTTGAAGCTAAAACTAAGGTATGCATGGATCCAAGTGAACATCTTGCTATTGTTGGACAAGTTACTAATAATGAGGATCCAAGCTGCAAGGAAGATTCCTTGAATGAAAAGGTATGAGATGAATCTATTTTGTATCCATGTTTTGATAATCCAATCATAGAAGAAAAGTAAAATGTTGTAGTAGTTAAGGAATTTTTTTCTCTAAATCCAAAGAAGAAGAAGAACTATATGTATCTATTGAGTAAGGAGGATGAGGAATATGATGAGTTATATTTATTTTAGAGGATTGAGGTATATAGGGTGTCTCTATCTATAATTCTTAAGAGATTCATTCTAAGTGGAGAAGCAAGTGTTATTGTGATGTTTTTTAGTTGGAATAGTCTATAAGGTCAAATTGAAGGTTCTTAGATGGAAAAGGTAGATTTGTGATTTGTCAAGTTCTAAGTAGGGCTATAATGAGTCTAGATAGGCATAGTGTTGAAGATGTGATCTTTGTTTAGTTTCTACAAAAGAGAAAGGTATGTGTGTTTCAAGGTAAGTTCTCAAGATGGTTTAGAACATGTTTCCTATTTGATGAGTGGCATGATGCTCTGTTGGTGGTCATGAAAGTGTCTTGATAAAGAAGGTTGGTAAGCCTGCATGGTGGTTTCTTCATGGTGTGTAGAGATCATAAGATGATCAAAAGGTGAAATGGCTTAGAGATCTTAGGGGGAGTAAATATCAGATGTTTTTTGGTGAGTTCCCTTAGTTTTAATGTTTTGCATGTTATTACTTCATTGGTTGTAGTGATTGGTTGAAGAGAGTGTTAGCATGGAGCAAGAGGAAGTTGTCAAGGCAATAAGAGGCAAGCTCAAGGTAAGGGGGAGTGTGTACTATATTTATAAGATGGTCCATTCCTATTTTATAGAATTTTTAAGTCCTCAAGATCAATTTGTGCCCACTTTATAATTGTGTCAAAGGGGGATAAAGTTCCTATTAGGGAGAAAGTTCCTGTTATGGGAGTGCTTTGAAGAGAGAGAAGGTGAGTTGTATATTTCTATATATAATGGTTGTTGACATCAATGACAAAGGGGGAGATTGTTGGAGAGTTGTTAATGATGTCATGGAGGTGTCTTGGTGAGTAGATGAAGTGTTTTTATATCCTAAGTAATAAAGACAAAGTGTGCAATGTGTTTGTCCTAGTGTACTTAATGTATGCTTGGTTGATCTTTAGTTTTGGCATGGTTAGAGATGTTCAAGGATGAGTATGATGATTGGAACATGTGCAAGAGGTAATTTAGATGTTATATATACTTTAAGTGATTGTGTGCATGAGTGTAATTAATCTAGTTGATCATAATTTTCATCTAGACACTTTGGGTCTAGTGGCAAAAAATTTGAGTAGGCAGTTTGATGACATCACCATTTCCATGTGGGAGTGAGTCAAGGGGAGTTTGTCATATGATTATGATCAAATTAGTCCCCAGTTTTATGTGTCATATCTCAAGTCATGTGTTGAAGTGGAATCAAAGATATGAGGGTGAAAATTTGTCTTCTCAGTCATAATTCATTGTTTTCTCATACTTAGCCAAATTTACAATATGGCCAGAAAGAGTAAAGTAAGAAGTTTTATGATTGAATATATCACATGTATGGATGGTTCAGGAGAAGTTGATCATATGGGTTTGTTAAATTTTGTACCTAATTTATTTTCACTTAATTTTATATCATGTTATGTAGTGCATCAAAAGATATGCTTATACAAATTTGGGCTCCTAGGCAGTTTGACTATGTTTTTCCATAACCAATTTTGCAATGTGGCAAGAATAGCTGAGTAAGCATTTTGATGGTGTTATATATTTCACATGTGAAGGTTTAAAGAGAAAATGATTATATTGGTTTGTTAAGTTTTGATCATAGATGATTTTCACTAAATATGAGATCATACACTGAAGCGCAACAAAAGTTATGATTTCTCAAAGTTGGCCTCTCAAGTAGGTTTTTGCATAGTTGGTTCTATGATAGATGTTTTTGAGAAGGCATTTTAATGTCATTATATATTTCACACATGAGGGTTTTAGGAGTAGTGTGTCACATGGTTGGATTCTCCTATGTGAGGAGATCGTTTAGTCCAAATTTGAGATCCTACATCAAAGCACATAAGAAGTTATTAAGGATAAAAAATGGCTACTCAAGCATATTGAAAGGGTTCCCATAGTTATTTTTGAAAATATTAAAGCTCGAGAAAGATATATAGTACATGTTACTCTAAGGAATTAGGAAGTAGTGATATGAGGATACGTGAATGATGTTTAATGATTGAGTAAACGTACAAGATAAGGATCCAATTGTAAGTGGGTGTTCATACAATTTGATCAAATAGTGAGCATTGATCATTGAAGTCCTGGTTGATCCATGGAAATTGATGGATCACGTTGAGTCAACATTTCAAGATTACATGAGTTGAGGTGAAAGTGATATAGGTTTAATGCTTGATATTTGGTTCCTATGAATCAATGTTTAGACAAGATTTATGGTGCGAGATTGATCAAAAGATGAGAGGACATATAATTCAAGCATTGGGTTTGAAGGTTAACTATGACCATTTGAATTCAACATAGGAAAAAATAGAGATCTATATTTCATCCATATATTTTGATATAAGTCAAACTTAATCATGAAGTAAAAATAAAATATGTAGAGGACTCCAAGATGCATATAGAAATATGTATTTGAAGATCTAGAAGTGTGTGCAGATAAACATATTAATCTTCAAAGTTGCATATGGTTTCATGTTTGTTCTACAAGTGACATAAGAAGAGTCTTTGAGCTTGTATTGATGCTATTTTTATGTCTCATGATGAATTGTATATTAATGAGTGTTGTATACTCCATGAGGATGCTCTATGTGCATTATGAAGGATTCACCAATCATATGTTGTAAGAACAAAGGCTTAAAAGATGACCGTGTGTTCACTCATAAATACTATGTATAAATAAGTGTTTTAGCTATTTGTGCCTTAGATAAAAGGTACTATGATGGTTTTAGGCTATTAATGGGGACCTATAGATCATGTATAATGGGTCCATGCTTTTATAAAGTGTTCCTATGTTCTTTATTTGTTCAAAGATATATCAAAAAGGCGAATGGGTCTCCATAGGACCTAAAAGTGACTTAAGCCTATTTAAAAATGGTTTATGCATTGGTGTGACCCATGTGAGATGCCTTAAGGGTGAAGGCATGTATTGTGGATGATAATGATTATTTTGGACTTGATAATTCATTAATTCTCTATAAATTATGGAACAAAATGAAATGGTTTTTATGGTTCTATGAGAGACTAGTATGCGAGAGACTTGGTGTGGGAGTTTTGAGAGAGATTAGAGAGAGGCTTGTGTGTTTTTTATGGAGAAAATTAGGGGTAGAGTGCCTTGAGGATGATTTGAAGAGAAGAAAAAATTGAGGACTATTTTTATGATCTATAGGTCATAATTCTGTTGGTAGAATATTGCTCTTGTAGATTGAGTGTGAGAGAAGGTGTAGAGGTGATTTAATCAAGAGGTCCATCATCAAGTGTTGAAGTCATCAGCTCTAAGGTGGAAGTTTTATTTCCAAGAAAGGTATAAAGGACTTAATCTTCCTTAGGGGTAGTTTTTCCTTATGAAACAAGGTTTCACTAAAGACCTTTGATCAGAAGGACTTGATCAAGGTTGTAGGTTAGAAGGACTTGACATAAGGTTCTTGATTAGAAGGACTTGATTAGTCTCTTGTTTGTGATCATCTTATAGGATAGTAATCCATGTGTTTATAGGATGGAGAGTGGGTTTTATTCCCCAAGAGGGTTTCCCATGTAGATCTTATGTTGTTTATGTAATCTTGCATTATGTTCATAGTTCACTTCTATGAATGATCAGTATGCTTCATGAATGCTTAAGTATTTAAAAGGGTTTGGAAATTGAATTGGATTGTTTTCCACCACTAATTCATCCCCCCATATTATTGGATTGTACCTCTAACATTTTTATTAGTTTTTGGGCTTGTTTTTGATAACCATACACTATACAGTTTTGGGTCACAAAAAAATAAACTTGATAGATCTAGTGTGGCCCTGAGTGATGCATTTTTTAGGTCTCATGTGCCTTTATTCCCCATTTTTAGCCTTTTTGTGTTAGCTCACCTGTAACATTTGTCTTAATTTGATTTTTTTAATTCTATAAATACAGAATGGAATTAATTCATATACGATAAGATGAGAGGTATGTGATACATGAATGGTAAGAGAATTGTGAAATGAAGTGTCAATATTTTATTGAAGAGTATAAATTGAGAATTTAGAGTATAATTTGATTTAATAATTGAAGTGGGTAAGTAAACAAATTTGGGGGACAATTCCATTGACATTTTAATGAAATTATCCTAAATACTTATGATTTATTATAATAACATGTACGTGTTATGTTTTTAAGGCTTAGGAAACACAAAGCCTAGAGTGTGTATGCATTTTAATCATATAAAAACACTTATGTGAAATAAAGCTAAAATTTACATTGTTACATATATATTCCTTATACTTTAAATTTATTTTAGTAAATATAAAAAATTAGGGTCACCCTACATCTTTTATAATTGGTCTCATAGTTGCATGACTTATGATTTAGGAGATAGTTTTTTCAAAATCCAATATGGTTGGTACTTAGTCATTTTTTATATTTTAGTATCGAAGCTAGGGATTGCAAGGCATAATTTTTTCAATTGATGTCTATTTTGTGTTAACATATAGTCATTTTTTAGGTTTTGGGGCAATTCGTATTGCTTTCTAACATTTTTAAGAGTTCTTGGTTTGTAAAAACTAAAGTTTACAAACCAATACACACCTAACCACTCCTTTATGTCAATTTTACTTATGATTAAGTCCATTATAGGCTAAAATCAAAACAAAAACACCATAATCATTTGTGACTATGGTAAATAAGGAAAAATTGGGCCAAATTTATGAGTGGTCACCCCAATTATAATTGAATTCATGCCAAATTGGTGTGCATGGGGAAACATAGGTCACACTAGTGACACATACACACTCAACCATCTATTCATGTTAACTTTACTATCAATTAGGTCCCTTATTGGCCAAAAGAGACAAAAAACACCATATAAAATTGAAACCAAAGTAAACGCAAACAATTTTAGGCACATTTCTTTATGATCACATAATTTCTCTATAATTTAGGAAAAAATGTGTGATTATGGTAATGTAAGTTGTATTATGACTTTTTAACAACTAACAAATAATTTATGTTGATTGTACCTATGATTAGCTCCATTAAATTCCAATATTGACACAATAACACCATATCCACTTATGACCATGGAAATGTGAACAATTTTTGGCACATGCATGTGCAATCACCCTAATTCACTTTAAATTCAAATAAAAGTGGTGTGATTGAGGTGACATAGGTCACACTGATGACCCAAAAACATCAAACCACCACTTTATGTTGATTTCACTTTTGATTAAGTCCCCCATATTCCAAAAATACCATAGCAACATCATATCCATTTATAAATAGGATAAATGTAGATGATTTTGGGAACATATATGTGTGATCACTTAATTCACTTTGAAATCAATCCAAAGTGGTATGATTGAGGAAACATGGGTCGTATTGGTGACTTGCACATATCCAATCAACCAATTATGTCATTTTTACTTGAGATTATGAGGATTATAGGAAAAAATCTATCTAATAACACTATATCCATTTTTTACCACCAAGTTTCATGTACATGCACATTCATGCATTATCTATAGTCACATTGGCACATTCATCCATTTGTAATTGAGATAGTGTACCAAGAATAATGTCTCTATAAGTTATAAAAATATCATTTTAATTATTATTGAGGACACTAATTATATGGTTTATACATTGTTCTTAGAGCTCAAATATTTTACCTTGACCCCCCTCTATTTAGTCTTAATTAACTGAACCCATCCCTTATTTATATAGAGGCATAGAGAAGCTTGGGTATGGTCTTTTCACTCCACATTGAACATATGGCCTATGCATCACTCTCTTGTTCTTCTTGATAATCATTGGTGTTCTTCCAAAATAGAATAGAGTGATTGATATAATCTATTTAATTGATGTAATATAATATAATATAACATAGCAAATGATTGACTCCCTAAGATGGGTATGGGTGCACATCAATCATTTATTGATCACACAATGACCCTTATCTATTAGCTATCATCTCTCAAATCAAGGAAATAATCAAGTGTGGTATCATCCCTTAATTCATCAATATATTATCTATGTCTTATATAAATATAATTTAAAATTTATACATCACTCATTATAATGTGGGGCCCTCAATTTCCTCTTTATATAGATATGTCAGCAAATCCCCCCATATTTATCTATATGTGGGCATTCACCTATTCCTATCTATATCTGAGGAGGGAGAATGGTGTGTAGGGTTCGAACCTATAGTATTTTAGTCATGAGCCTAAGGAGTTGACCAATTACTCCACCTTACTTTGTTAGATATGGGCATGGATACAATGAATCGATGCCATATACATATCCCATATTTATATAGGGAAGGTCCTTGCCAAGTGAATGAATCAATGTGAATCATATTGCATACATAATATGATTAGATCATTTGATTATGAAAAATATGAATGAATGATATGGTGGTACCATATTTCATCAATAAGTAATGACACAATCACATAACCACCCCCACTATATAAATATATAGTTTCATTGGCATTGGCATAATATATATTGGCATCATGACCCCACATATGGATTTAGATATAGATTTAGAGTGAATAGATATAGGGCATAGGGTCTATCAATGCTATCAACTATGTTTAATTCACTATATGTATTTAACAAGCTTATTAATGATCACTACTACTACATTACATATTCAATATCTATGGTATGAGTAAAATAACTCAATATGCACAATGCCTAACATGACATGAATGATTTATGTGATGTAGTACATGTCCATATCATAGAATAGACTGATGTCATCCATATATGTAACATGATGTTGATTTTATAGATAGTGGAATGGGTGTGGGTAAGATGATGTGATGGATAATTCTTTCCCTATTGATATGATGGTTTCAATTTCTTGACATCATTAAATGAGATTCATTACATATGGGTTGTATTGGTGTGGTGGGCCCTATTATGTACGTAATTTTCACCCTTGGAGTGGGTTCTTCAGGCTCTCTCCAACTATGATATAATATTAGGACAACCCTAGGCTATGGGTAACCTATGTTGAGGTTGAACCTCTAGAGTATGCTAGCTTCCTCTTTGATGCTCACCTAAAACTAAAGCTTAAATAATGCTTCATAGGGAAAAGTGTTAGAAAAGGGATAAGGGATCCTAAAGAAGTTAACCAGGTGATGCACCAAGTTTAAAAGGGAAGATCCCATAAGATTGAAGCCACACTAGATTTATAAGAGACAGTACTAGCTTACACAACCTCAAGATCAAGATAATTGCATAAGTATTTCATAGAAGAGGTTTAGAGTAGAACACTAATCTAGACCTAAAAGTAGCATTGAAAACCTCCTAAACAAGTTTAGAAAGGAGGACCATGGATGAGGAATATTCTCCTTCACATAATGCCATAGTACAAAACTCACAAACCAGGTCCAAGGCAAGAGATAGGCAAAGAAAGTCTTATATTGCATTAAGAGGTAGTTATTAAAAATGCTTGATAGGGTTGAGCCTAATCAAGATGAGTATAAAATTTAGTATGCCAAAGAGTTCCCTATCTCCTAGAAAGATGAAAAAATTCTAAACTTTGATAACCTTTACAAAGGAGAAGAGAATGGGATAATATAGGAGAAGGGGAGAAGAGAAAGAGATGTGGAAACACACCATCAGAAAAAGAAAACTTTTCTTGGGTCATTAATTGAACTTGATCTACCACATTTTCTCCTTATCCAATGAAATCCTTGCCACATTTTTGATCAATTAGGACATTTCCTGTGGCTTATTGAGTGAGGAAGTCCCCAAAGGTTCTAAGGATGCATTAAGTGCCCCTAGCTGCAGTTCCCAACACTAGACCCTTTCTTTGATCTTCTATACATCTTTCCACTTAGCTTCTATATAAGGATAAAATACTTACATCTATAAACCTGACCAATATTTGATTATGTCTACTTTGGGTAGCTACTTATCAAGACTATGGCCATACTGAAGGAGGACCCTTTGCATTAATCACATCTCTGCTTATATTCATCTTTGGATCATAGGTCCATATATAGGTGGAAAACTAATCTAAAGTTATTGGTTTTCCTATAGTTTCCATATCAATACAAAGCCATATACTATATATCACTTTTTTGCACTATAATAGGTCCAAAATAGAGTCATTCTATCTCTATAGGAACCAAAAGCTCGTTTATGAATACACAGAACCTTCTTAAAAAAGGTGAAAACTATTGTAAGAATAACCATACTTGAGTAAAAATACAAACTAGAGGTCCATATATAACTCTAATGATAATCCATATATGTTACTTATATCTTACTACATGGATATGTCCCTTTAAATGTGTTGGATTGAGATCTTATGGTGACAAGATGATTGTGCAAGACCCATTTGCTTTTATCCAAACTGGCTTTAGTTTGACTCCCATCAAAAGCTCTAGGATTTACTTTTCTCTAATTGGATATTGATTATGACTTAGCTCATTAACATTTTTAACTATGCTCACTTAATTGATCCTAATTGGTATAAAGCAACACGAGTAGTTGATCTACTTTTAACTTGTCAACTTTATCTAGCTTATACCATTTGTCAAATGCATATTAATCTCTCAAGATCCATTATCAGTCTACCAACCTCACGTGCTTATGCCACATGTCAATATATTGATCCCTCTAATTGTTTGACTCCTTGTGTGCTATTGGATCAAGATGTATGATGCAACATGTACCATTAGATAAACTGGGACCCACTATTTAAAAGCCAATGAATACTTCATGAAGTTAAAAATGATTTCCTCACTCCTAGAAAATGACATTTGCATGACCATCATTGATGTTCATTAAACCATCAAATTTAAGCTCAAGAAGATTTATTTTTCTTGAGCTTAAACTTGATGTCAGCATGAATGTCGCATGATTTTTTACCAACTTTTAATGCCTATAACTTGAAGTACAAAAGTTATGGAGGCACAGAGATTTTAGGAGATGTTATTGAGGCTAAAAGGAATAAACCCATTTGATATGGTGGTCCTGCGAGCCTTTTAAGTGAATATATTAAATGAACAAGTTAGATGGTCCACTTGATCATGTGTGACGTCTTCGCTCAAAAATGGCTAAGTATGGAAACTTAGTGAATTTTGATTGAAAGTCCAACCTTAGGTCTTCATATCTTTTGATGTGCTTTGGTGGACTATTAGAAACTTGGTACCTATGTTCTTGGGACTATTGTGAATAAATCCACATGACCAATTCTCCCTAACTCATCCATATATGGGAGTTATAGCATCAACAAACTACCTACTTAGAATAACTATCACTAGACCCAAAATGCCTATATGATCATAAAGAAGAACCAAATGAAAACCATGCACTTCCATACTCATTCCAAGAAATCTTAGCATCTCATGGGGTCTTTTAAAACTTTTTCCATATCCTTAGATCCACTTCCCCATCAAACAATGAAATATCTTTGTATGTGGGCCAAAAACTGGCCAACATCTTTGGTGACTCACAGGGGTTGCATACCTATCTATGCAAAAGAACCCAGACCATGTGCCTAGTCAAGTCCATTGGGCATGGAGTCTACTCTCTATAATTGAACTGATCTAAAAATGGATACAAGGCTTGCCCTTTACAAAACCTCCTCTTTTAAAGTAACAAGGGAAAATAAAAAATAATAACAAAGTTCCCAAGGCACTTTGGAAAATGGGACAACAGAATAGAAAGGAAACTAATCTAAAACAAAGCAAAGACAACTAGTCTACTAAACAAGTGTGCACAAAGGCACTTGGATAAAAGCATACAACTACCTTAATATATACAAGGTTACAATTTACAAGCATTTTCCACTTGGGTTAAATGGGAAACTTTGAGTGTCATTCACTTGTGCTAAACTAGGATGAAAAATACATGAGAGCTCATGATATATGAGCTGAGATGCTTGACTGCTGACTCTTTTGGCATGTTTTCCAATGGATGAAATGGGACAAACATGTCTCCAATGTAGACATACTAGTCAATCTCCTCAAAACTTGATCCAAATTTGACTATATGGACTCTTTCATCCTTCTCATCTGATGGCTCATTTTTGTGCTTTAAAATAAGCACAACATGTGATGGATCCTTTAAACTAATGCTTGGTTGACTATCTAGGCTTAGGTAGAAAATCTCTAAGTCATCTCAAAAGGCAACTTATTCTTGGTAATCTAAGATAATTCTAACTTCAAATCCATCCTTGCTTTGCTTACTCTGAATGGAGTCATAAGGTATCTCATCAATCCACCTAAATCCTAAAATGTCATGTTCTTATGGATCTAGATCTAATCATTCTTTTTCATTCTTGAAGACATCAGTACTATCTTCAAGGGACAATTCATCTTGAGACTGGTTAACTTCTATAACCTGATTTACAAGTTCATTTTCATGCTTTAGAGAAAGCATGGGCTTGTTTAAAACCTCTACCTGGTCCATAAAGTCATAGTAAAACTATTGCCATACTTCATCTTGATCATATTTTTCCTTTATTTCTTCCTCATGCTCATTTATGACCTCTCTAATATGGTCAACTAATTGATTGACTATATCAATCTCTACTTCTTACTCATCTTCATCTTCAACCATGCTAAAAGGAAACTCTTGAGACTAGAAAAAATCCTCTCTTTCAACTACATCCTTTCTATCCATATCTTCAAATATGAAGGCATCAATACTACCTTCATGCTCTAAAATATCAAAGCCATGTCAAGAAGTTAGATCAAAACTTGAATCTTTCACTTTTGAATGAAGTGGACTATCTATCATGATCTATTCATCATAGACACTTATGCTATCCTATTTAGGCTCAACTTTGACTACATGTCCCTCCTCTATCTTTTGTAAAATAGGTTCTTCCTTCATAAGGGAGATGCTGGGAGGGTGAAGAAATTCACCTTGTTTAAAGTGTAGGAGAGTATCCTTCCAACTAGGGACCATGAAGGCTATTTTAGGTAGCTCTTAAGGAAAGGAAAGAGAGTCTTGAAACTCTTGTACACCAAGCTCATTGAGTTGAGATATGGTTGCTTGATTCATTTCTTTCACAACTAACCTTTCCTCTTCCAGAACTAGATCTTGGACTACTTAAACTAACACCTCCTCCTTCTTTATGCCCTTCTGAACTAATTTCCATGATGGAAATGAGTATGAAATAGACAATTTTACTTCCTTTTTAATGGTTATAAGAGAGGGTGGCCTTATAAGTGAGGGAATGACATAGCTAGGATCAAAAGTTTTGGAGAAGATCCATGAAGGGATGACTTCATGTTCTTGAGTGGGAATGGGTATAGGGGTAGGAGATGGTAACTGATTGGCTCAAGCTTGACATAATCTTCCTCCCATTACTAAAACACTTCTTCGATGAACAATACCCACCCTTTCATTTATTGCTTCTCAACATGTGGGTAGTCATCTTCTTTGATGGATGCCCATACATTCCATAACTCTTGCAAGAAGATTTTTATCCCTTCCATTGCATGAATAGGGACCTGTCCAAGTTTAACCCCCTCCTTGATCTTCATGATTATTCTTCCTTGGTCTAATATTGCCTCTCTGAGTTTTGACAAGGATGGATTTTGATAAGGTTGACTAGGGGGCTGATCAAGGACTCTTAAAGGTTGAGCCTGAAGCTATTGGAGGGGGGAGGGCATATAAGGCTGGTGTAAATGAGCCTACTACCCTTGATAAGGTATTAGCATACTATCTATATTTTGGACCATTTTTCTTATCATTACTATATCCTCATTCTTACAAGGTGACCACTGTTCTCCCTCACAAACTGACCATCTATCCTTGACTAACTGAAGGGCACTCTTTATCTTTTGTACAACATGGATAGGGATAACTAGAGAAAACTCCAAACCCTTACCAATCTCCCTTATCAATTCAATATAAATTGATAATGATTGCTTGAATCTTGACAAGGATGTAATAGGGTAACCTTGGTCTTGACAAGGGGAAGTAAAGGATTTATTTAAATGCAAAGGAGGCTAACCTTGGTCATATGTAGGTGTAAAAGGAGGACAAAGGCCATGATAGGGTTGTTAGGCTATTTAAGGGCCACTTGGGGTAACACATAAACATTATTTACCTAATAAGTATGATGCTGAGGTAGAGGATAATCATATTGATCAAATAATGACTGACTATACATACCATATTATGATGATTAAGCACTTAGGCTACTTGACTACCTAATAGATACTCAAAGTCACCATTTATGTTTATAGAATGCCTCCAAAGGCTATATGTAGAAGAACAACATAAAAAATCCTTCCACTACTTGGACCTTAGAGTCCCAATAGGTGTGATAGAAAGTGTTATAGACTTAATTTTCACCCTTGGAGAGGGTTTTTTAGGTTCTCTCCAACTAAGCTATAATATTGGGACAACCCCAAGCTATGGGTAACCTATGTTGAAGTTGAACCTCTAGAGTACTTCCTCTTTGATGTTCACCTAAAACTAAAGCTAAATTAATGATTCATAGGGAAAAGGATTAGAAAAGGGATAAGGGCTCGTAATGAAGTTAACTAGGCAATGTACCAAGTTTAAAAGGGAAGATCCCATAAGCTTGAACCCATGCTAGATCTACAGAAGATAGTACTAGCTTACACAACCTCAAGATCAAGATAATTATATAAGTATTTCATAGAAGAGTTTTAGAGTAGAACACTAATCTAGACTTGCAAGTAACATTGAAAACCCCTTAAACAAGGTCAAAAAGGAGGACCATGGATGAGGAATATTCTCCTTCACATAATGCCATAGTGCACAACTCACAAACCAAGTCTAAGGCAAGAGATAGGTAAAGAAAGTCTTATATTGCATCAAGAGGTAGTTCTTACAAATGATTGATAAGGTTGAGCCTAATAAGGCTGAGTATACTTTTCAGTATCTTAAAGAGTTCACTAACTCCCAAAAAGATGAAAAAAGTCTAAAATTTGAGAACCTTTACAAAGGATAAGAGAATGGGATAATATAGGAGAAGGGGAGAAGAGAAAAGAATTACAAGAACAGACCATTAAAAAAAGAACACTTGTCTTAGGTCATTAATTAAACCTAAGATACCACATTTACTCCTTAGCCACATTTTTGATTAATTAGGACACTACCCATGGCTTATTGAGTGAGGAAGTCCCCAAAGGTTATGAGGATGCATTGAATGCCCCTGGCTATAGTTCACAACACTAAACCCTTTCTTTGATCTTCTATGCATCTTTCCATTTGGCTTCCACATAAGGATAAAATCCTTACATATACAAAATTGACTAATCTTTGATTATGTCTACTTTGGGTATCTACTTATCGAGACTATGGCCATACTGAAGGATAAGGAACCTTTGCATTAACAACAATTTTTTCTTATTTTCATATTTGGATCATAGGTCCATCTATAGGTGAAAAACTAATATAAGGTTATTGGTTTTCCTATAGTTTCCATATAAATACAAACCCATAGACTATATAACACTTATTTGCATTATAATAGGTCCAAATAGACTCATTCTAACTCTACAAGAACCAAAAACTTGTATATGCATACATGAATCCTTCTTTAAAATTATGAACACTATTGTAGGAATAACCCTGCTTGAGAAAAAATATGAACCAAAGGTCCATATTTAACTCCAAGGTGATCCATATATGTTATTTATATCTTATTTCATGGATATGCACCTTTAATGGCATTGGATCAAGCTCTCATGGTGACATGATGACCCTGCAAGCCTCATTTACTTCTCTAAAAAATGGATTTAGTTTTACTCCCATCAAAAGATCTAGGCTCTCTTTTGCTCTAATTGGCTATCAATTGTGACTTGTCTTGTTTAAATTTTGACCTGTGCTCACTCCATTTATTGTACTCATTACAAGGAAATATAAGTCATTGATTTGCCTCTGACTTATAAAATTTATCAAACTTATGCCATGTGTCGAACATGTATTAATATCTCAAGATCTATTGCTAGTATACCAACCTCATGCACTTATACCATGTGTCATTATTTTGATCCCTCTAACTATTTTATTCCTCACATGATGTTGGATCAGGATGTATGATGTAATGTAGACTATTAGATTAACTAAGACCCACCATTTGAAACCTAATAGCTACTTCATGATCTTAACAATGACATCCTCGCTCTAATCAAATGATGTTCATGTGAATGTCGTTGATGTTCATGTGACCATCAAATTCAAGCTCAATAGGATTTATTTTTATCAATCTTAAACTTGACATTAGTGGGAACATATTATGCTTTTTGACCAACTTTGAAGGCCTATAACTTGAAGTGAAAAAGTTACGAAGGCACCAAAAGTTTAGGAGATGTTCTTCAGGCCAAAAGAAATGAACACATTTGATCTGATGGTCCAAAGATCCTTCTAAGTGAGGATTTTAAATGCATAATCTGGTTGGTCCACTTGATCCTGCATGATGTCCTAGCTAAAAAATTGGCTAAGTATGGAAACTTAGCGAATTCTCCCTAAGAGGCCAACTTTGGGTCTTCACTTTTGATGCACTTTAGTGGATGACCAAAACATTGAAGTATATATTCTTAGGAATATTTTAAATAAATGTACATGACTAATTATCCCTAAATCATCCACATGTGGTAATTATTGTATCAACAAATTGCCTACTTATAATAATTATAACTAGACCCAAAATGTCTATATGATCATAATGAAGAACTAGATGAAAACCATATGCTTCCATTCTCATTCCAAGCACTCTTAGCATCCCATGGGGTCTTCTGCAACTCTATCTATGTCCTTAGATACACTTTCCCATAAAACCATGCAAGAGCTTCATTTTTGGGCCAAAATTTGGCCAATGGGCCCATTGAATATTGTGATGCCATTAACTAGAAATATATAGCATAGCCTTTATCTTATGTTGAGATAATAACCATGGCTCATGAATTAAAAAAAACTCATCTCATGTGTGTGCATGTCATATATACATGTGACATGGTAGAGGCTACACATAACATGATATAGGCATTCTACCTATAGTTTATAACCATATATATAGGGGGGTTATTTTCTCATGCCGATTATTGAGACACACTTTGGAAATATCACATCCTTGATAGTTTAGCTAATAAGATAAATATAGTATTGTTGTGTTGATTTTGGCATATAATCCATATAATATCATGTAAAATGACATAAAAATGTGGTTGGATATGTGTAAGTCACCAATGTGACCCATGTTTCCATAATAATACCACTTTGCAGGGATTTCAAAGTGAATTTGGGTGATCACACATATATGTGTCCCAAATCATCCACATTTATCTTGGTCACAAGTGGATATGGTGATGTTGTGTTTTTTTTCATTGGAGGGACTTAATCACACTAATGACCCACACACATCCCATTTCACACCACTTTAGCCTTAATTTAAAGTGAATTAGGGTGACCATGGATAAATGTGTCCAAATGTTTCCTCATTTTCCCTAATTACAAGTGGATATCATGTTGTTATATCAATTTTAGCCTATAAGGGACCTAATCAAAAGTAAAATTGGCATAAAGGGATGGTCGGGTGTGTGAAGGTTAGTAATGAAGCCTATGTTTCCAAATTACACCACGTTAGAATGGATTCAAAGTGGATTGGGGTGATCAAACACAAATGTGCCCAAATTTATTTGTATTTTTTGTGGTCACATGGATATGGTGTTATTATGTTTCTTTTATCCTATCAAGGACTTAATTATTAGTAAAATCAACATAAAGGAGTGGCTGGGTGCATGATGATTACCAATGTGACCTACATTGTCCCAATCACACCAATTTAGCATCAATTCAAAATGAATTGAGATGATCATGCATGAATGTATCCAAAATTATATGTGTTTTCCCTTATCACAAGTGGATATGGTGTTGTTATGTTTCTTTTTACATATAAACCCTCAAATTATAAGTAAAAATGACATAAAGTGGTGGTTTGGTATGCATGAGTCTTAAATGTGACCTATGTTTCCCAAATAACACCACTTTATCTTGAATTCAAAGTGAATTAGGGTGATTACGCATACATGTGCCATAATTTTTTTGCATTTCCATGGTCACAAGTGGATATGGTGTTGTTGTGTCACTTTTGATAATAATGGAGCTAATCAAAATAAAAATTAACATAAATTGGTGGTTGGATGTGAAAGGGTCATAATGTGAGTTAATTTGACAAAATCACACATTTTTAATCAAGAATTTGAAGAGAAATGGTGTGGTCATGGACAATTGTGCCCAACATTGTTTGCATTTAACTTGCTCATAATTGGATATGGTGTTTTGTCATTTTTGGCCTATAAGAGACCTAATAATAAGTAAAATAAACATAAAAGGGTGGTTGGGTTTGCATGGATCACCAATGCATCTTATTTTTCCCCATGCACACTACTTTAACATGAATTCAAATTCAATTGGGGTGACCATGCTTAAATGGGACCCAAATTGTCCTTATTTACCCTTGTTGTAAATTATTATGTTATTGTTGTGCCAATTTTTTGCCTATAAGGGACCTAATTTAAGTGAAATTGGCATAAAGGAATGGTTGGGTATGCGTTGGTTTGAAAACTTTAATTTTGACAAATTGAGAAATCCTAGAAATGGTAATAAGTAATCTTGAAGGTGCCAAAACCTTAAAAATGACTACATGTTTACCTAAAAATTGACATTAGTTACAAAAATTATGCCTTGAATTCTTGAGGTTCAATATTAAAATCTTGAAAATCACTAAGTAATGACTAGATAATATTTTAAAAAACTATCTCCCAAATTTTAAGATGTGTAGCTATAAGACAAATTCTAGAAGATGCATAGTGACCCAAATTTCTTATATTTACTAAAATAAATTTAAAGTATAAGTTGGCATTTACATTGTGTAAACTTATAATTAACATTTATAGGTGTTTATTATAGTGCATATGTGCTTTGTTATGTGTAATTTCAAAACCATGCATTTTGGCTCAAAATTAGCTTAGATTCTTGAGCCTAAGGCATGAACCTGCATATAGCCAAATCCAAAAATTTTTCTTAAAAAATAAAAAAATACAAATTTTGTCATCATAAACACTAGGAATTTTAGTTAGACATTTCATAAAATTATTACTATGATGTCTAGCACACTCTCATCTTTCCATATATATATATATATATATATATTATAAAATTTGGACTATTTTAAGTTTTCAATCTATGTTGATTTATAACTATCTTTTTTAGGCCACTATATGCTGCAACTATACATGTGTATATATATTTAATATTTATTATTTTCCTAGATCCAAATATAAAAATAATTATATGATCACAAATTAGGCCTAGTTATATAGACATTAAAAATACTATTTTTTAATTTTTTGTGGTAGTTAAGGAGGTTGTACGATTGACTATCCATTTTTTCCATTTTTCAAGATCTATTTTCTTGTAAAATTAATTAAAAATATTCATTTTTTTTAATAATAAGTCACAAACTCTATTATCTTATCTAAATTTTGACCAAAGGGTTTCAAACAATACTAAATCGTGCTAAAAAAATGAGGGGTTGCATGACTAACTATCTAATTTATTTTTAAAAATAAAATAGGAGTTATTCCCTTGAATTTTAGAGGTTTTAACTATTCATAATTGACTATTTTAAAAATAAATTAGTGTTTTAGAAACTAGACTCGAAATGATACAATTCATGTTCTTATATCATCTTCAAATTTTGAGTGTATTAATCTTATTTAATATATAGAAGTTGAGATTTATCATTTTTTAGAAAAAACAATGTCCATGGGTATGCTCCTTTTTGTCCCACAACTTTGTGCACTTATATAAACATTCATTCAGATTGTGCCACTTATCAGACTAACACCAAAAGTCATATATGATTAATTCATGTATCCACAAATTGCTTGTTTCAGTGCATCAAGTATTGTATTTTGAATTTGTTACAAAGTAGGGGAATGCTAATAATGGAAGAATAAAATGGGCCCCTTATTTATTCCCATTGATATAATTTCTCTTTGATTATTTTTTAGGGTTATGTATAAGGATATCATTTTTTTAGAGATATACATATAATCTAGGAAAAGAAAATGAGGTTTTCAAAAAAATGAAGTAGGCAAACCCAATCATGCAATCAAGTTTAATAATGGTATAACAACATAGAAGCATAAATTCCACAATTCTAATAGCCTAAAAAAATTCTTTGATAATCCCAATATTTATAGTTTTTATTCGTCTTTTTATATAGACCTATTTCTAGTGCATGTTTCTTATAACTATCTCAAATTCATGTCAAGTAAAAAATTACTATAGATACCTATAATTTCATTTATTCTTTATATATAATAAAATTTATTTTGATTTGGCCTGATTTAATGTTTCATCACCTAGGGTAAGTCTAAATAGACATGATTACAAATTAGTGTATGTGAATGTAGTCATTTTGATGTAAATTCACTTTTAATATAATACATTTTAGTGAACCTATGCTCTCTTACATCCCTTATAGGTATATATTTATTTCATTATGGTATATTTATTCTATGACTTCCTTTATTATTTTTGCAATAAGTAGCCCTAATAATTATGTTTTTATATATAAAATCTAGTTTGTTATGCTTGCATTATCATTTATATTCTAGGGTATCTTGCATGTTACATAATTTTCCATATTAAACAACATAAAGTGATTAAATATAAAATCCCTACTAATAAAAATTACATATTAAATTGTAATCTTGTTGATATTTTTTTAAATTCATTTGTTTAAAACCTGAGCTTCATTAAAAATTAAAATGATGTCTCACAATGATGTTGATGTTAAATTTATTGTTTCATGTTGTATTTAAAATGATGTTGAAATTAATGTGAATGATAATGTTATGGATGGATCTAAAAATTATAATGTTTTGGATATTTATTGAACAATGATGTTAATGATAGAGTTGAAATACTTGCTACATTTATAAAACACATTCAAGCTAATCCTAAGGAGATAGATGTAATGTTGTTTGTGTTGAAAGATGTACAATGCCAAACCCTAGGTCAAGAGCATCCAATTAAATATATATCCTATAGAGTGAAAAATAGAAAATTGAATGCAAATAATGTATACAAACCTTATATAGGGTCCCCTTGAAGCATAATGATGTGGTTTTTTCTAACTTTTGGTGTAATATAATTCATCCTATTTTGTATGATTCTAGAGTCTTGTTGATTTTATTTTCATTCTTGAAATGGTTCAAATTATTATATCTTCATCTCCAATATTTCACCTATTTATTCTCAAATTCTTCAACAATCCCAAAATGCTTCCCAACACTGATTTATTCTTCATAGTGTTTATCAATTGGATTACTTATATAGTAATTTCATTCGCATATATTTTACCACCACATATTCAACAACCCATGGAATTACCACATATTAAATTTATCAATACATGGTATAAAATTTCAAGTATTAGGGTCAATTCACATGATATTTTTCTTAATCCCTTGGCTTATGAATTGATTGCTTACCCATTCTCAATAGGATATGTTGCTATGAAGTTTAAATTATTCAATAGTAAATGAGGTCCTTATCATAAAATTAAATCATTACATATTTATTGTCTAAATTTTATCATAATTATTGTTGATTGAGCTATTTATAAGAAGTTATAAAACATATTCTCTTGATAGGTTTTATGCTTTATGGTGTGAATTTATTTATTTTTTCATTGCTTTAGAAAACAATTTTATAGTTTGAATAATTCAATCAATATTAGCATAAAAAATTACATTTTAACAAATTTATAAATTGAAACAAGGAACTAATGATAACATTAGTGAATATGTTCTTATATTTACAATAATGGTTACAAAAATAACTCATCAATTACTTGATAGTAAATTATAAAAAATATATTTTATCATAATTTTATTTTACCAATTAAAGAAAATGGTGGTCTTAAACAACTATCCATATTTCAATGATCTTTTTTTATGTGGTTGGATAATATGAGATCAATTTTTAGAGGCCAACATGCTTATATATGGGGAAAATTCACCTACCTCTAGTGGAGACAAATTTTAAAGTAAATAAAATTTCAATAATAAGGTATTGAAAGTAATTTTAAACTTAAGAATGAGGCAAATAATGTTGTGAATGTGATTATTCAATGAGATATTAGGATTGTATTATAAAAATAAATAAAATGAAGACAATTTATAAGACTGAATGAAATTCCTTAAAATTTGATAAAAATTACTTGATTGAAATATGCTTACTTTATCTCCTATTAGAGATTATGATCCATCTAGTCATTTTATTAATAACTGCAATGATAGTAAAACTTGTGATTATCATATATTCATATGAAAATTTTCAAAAAAATGTATTAGTTTGAAAGATAAGATTCAATAACACATAAATAACAACCAAATTTAGGTATAGGGTTTCAATTGTACTTTAAATAGGTTATTGGATCAAATAGATCAAGATTTTAAAATATTTACATATCCTATTCCAAATCATGCCACTTAATCTAAATGCTAAGGTGCCATTCATATGTTAAATAAATAAAAAACCTCCAAGAGTTTTTAAAGCTCATCCACTTGACGGATGCATAAGCATGGAAAATGAAATTCACAATGAGCCTTCTCCAATTATACTCTATGAACATGAGATTCCAAAATCGACTCTATTAATGGACCAATTTTTGTTCAAGCTTTAATAGGTGAAAATTTAAGGGAACAAAATGAATTTATGATTGGTAATGGTTAAAGCATAAATATGTGCACATAAATTTTTTTCACTTGTCTTAGATATCATCAAACCTATTTTATTGGTCCTGCAAAAATTACAATGGGATATGATGATGTAATAAAGAAACCACTTAGATTTATTACACTACCTATCATAGTGGGTCCTATGACTATCTTAGTTTGGTTCCATGTGTATGTACATGTTAGTATTACCAAGATAGTAATCCTATTTATATTTATAGACTAGAATACAAATAATAAATATAACATAGGGCATACATATACTTGAAGATAGTGGAAATACTTAGGGTGGCCATAGATATAACAGAGGGTAGTTTACATTAAATAAAAAGGGTATAAGGTTTCAAAGCCTATGCCTAATTTATGGGATAGGGGTCTAACTAGGTCTCACGATAAAATTAATGATGTATAACAATGGTGATTAGATGGGCATAGAGCATATAATAAGGAAAAAACATGCAAGTAATTGATTAATAAGGGTAACCTAGATCCCAAATTGAAAATAACACTAAACTAGAAAATATAAAAATGCCACATTGGGTTTGAATGTAAAGGCAATCCTAGGGGACCTATACTATACCAAATTATTTGATATATGGGTAACTAGGAAAGGATAACAACATACATTATAGACTAATAAAAATATATCTATCTACTAAGTAAATAAAAATAAAGAAGGATAAACATAATTACCTTGGAATGACATGTTAATGCATCAATATCGATGCCTTGGATCAAGTGGCACTTCACAATATATGTTATAGGTGAAGGCCTAAAATGGAAATTATGAAGACATAGATATCCTTAGTTGGGGGCTCTAAATACTATGGGGAACCTCCTTGGTTCAACCCTTGATATTGAGCTTCAAAGACCCTGAGCAAGACTTAACCTCCATTAGAATAATACTTTATCCCGTAACTTCTACTTTTACTACTTAAGTGTAAAAATTTGAGTCCAAGTAGAGTATATGAGTGTTGTATGTGTTGGGAATGATAAATATGACCATTATATATATGATGCCACACCCATATATAAATTTAAATCTATATTGGCCAGATTGATAAACATGAAAGATAAAGACATATATGTAACTGTATTGGCTAGGCCAATAAAATACAAGGATAAATATGAAAAAAAATAAGTTGTATTGTCCAAGATAATACAATAATAATATAGGTAAGGATGAAAAAATTTATATAAGGAGATGAATAAGGAGTATATAAAACTAATTAGAGGAGGTTAGATCATTAGCCATCCCACCCCTTTTCTTGGAGAACTCTTTAGGATGTATACTCAGGGAGATTGATGTGCCAATGAGTTATATGAGATAAATCATTACTAAAGTGAAATATGAAAAATATTAGGAGTATACATATGTCCCATATAAGGCTCATCACATGTCATAATAGCATAATGCAGTATGGTGCTTTGGGAAATATACATAACTACATGAAATCATAAAGAAAATTATTAGATAAACTACTAATGAAAGAAAAATTGAAAGTAATTTATACATATCATAACTTACCCTTGTACATAAATGATGCATGCCAATACCATAGTGTAGATCATGATAGGAGAAAAAATTAAATTTTTGAACCATAATGATACTACACTAATAATGGAATAAAATAATTGCATAGGTATGCAATATGGTCAACAAAAGGATATAAATAAAAATATTTTAGAAAGATTGTAAAGTTTAAAAAATTGGTAAGATAGTATTGATAAGGCTAAATTAGAACTAAAATATCCAAGGAAGTAGATAATAACAAGGGGAAATCAAAAAGCCTAAAATCTAAGGCTAAATTAGGATTTACTAAAACCCAAGGAAAAATAAAACAAAGGCATGAGTAAGGAAATGGGATCAAATGGAAAGTAAAAAGGATGAAACATGAAATGGAAAAATGAGACCAAATGGCTAATAAAAATAAAGTATAAAAATTGAGGTCCCAAACATAACAAGATAAATCTTATAAAGATGAGATGATGATGAGAAAAACAACTCAATACAACTCATAGATGTGACTTATATTCAAAAATGGAAAAAGCTAATGATGTCATAATGCTAACATGTATGGAATAGATGAGGAAGGGGGAATACATAAGATGGGATAAATTTATAAATAAACCTATCTATTAAAGGGGAATAACGAAATAAGGGAAAAGATGGCTCACCAAGGCAAAATAATGGTCTTTACCAGAAACGTGACACTCTAATCTCTTTGGAAAGACTAAGAACTTTCAACATTAGTGGCTCTAGATAACCCTACCATAACAAGAATAATATTTGATTAACTAGTGAAGTATAAATATCATTCCATGAAGGCTATTAAGCATGAAAAATAAAAGGATCCAACCTTCTCATGATATGTTATCTACTTCCTAGGATCCCTTATAGAGTTGTCAGTCTACCATGAGGATTATGTACTTGAGTGAGAAAGTATGTGATACAAAAATTTAATATAGATGAGAGACCTCTTACCATAGTCTAGTGGCATACCACACCCTAATAGAGCTTAGATCTATCATGAGGCCAACTATAGAATGTGAGTTTCACTAGAACAAGAGTTGCGTAAAGAATAAAAACACATATTTTGGTGTGATATAAATTCTAGTATATATGCCTTTTTATTATCATGATATAACCTTGGATATTTTTATATTTTTCTATTTTCCTACTTTATAAAAAATTAGAGAACCAACCATGGTTGATAAAGATGACCAAGACAAGAGATCATACACCTATATTAAGAGAACCAAAATACTAAGACACTTATATTCTCCTAGACTTCCACCTTAGAAAAGAGTGAAATCTTGAAACTGATGCTGATGAGCCTAAAAGGAGGTGGAAATAATAAGATCATGGAATCATAATTGAACAATTGGGTTGCCCCAATCTCAAAAAAATTATAAAGGAGGATGAAATAATGGTAGATAGTTTGAGACTTCATCATAAGAGAGAGGAAAATGTGGATAATAACATGTTGTTAGAGTGTAATATTATTTATAAAAGGGAATATATTTAACTCTATTAAAAAAATACTACTCTTGACCATTGATTTATCTTTATAAAAATACACCTAACTAAGGTTGGGAGTGAGAGCAGGAAGTAAAAGATAGTAATAAGATGGACATTTTTGAGGAGGGTCTGGTTTTATTTCTTAAGGTCTTACCATGCAACTCAAAAAATGAAAATCCAAGAGATGTATACATATGCAAGAAAAATATATGAAGTGTAAAAAAAGATATAAAAAACCCAAAAAGGTGTAATGATACTAAAATATACAAAGCAACCACAAAATAAAAAATAGACAAAATGAAATATAGATAAGTGAAAACAAAAGGGATATTAGGAACTACAAGGGAATAAATAGTCTAAAAAAATGGAGTGTAACAAAGGGTGAAAATAAATAGGATGGGAATTTGTGAGGAGGGTTTGGTTAATTCCAAAAGGTATTACCATGAAGCTCACAAACTAAAAATTTAATAGACATAAAAATGAAAAGAGACCTAAGGAAAAAGAACAAGTACTAAGGTTGATGCTAAAATAATTGAATGTGTATATAAATAATGGATAAGATATAACACACAAGAGTAAAAAATAACCTACAATAAATATTTGCTCAAAATAAGATAAAATAACTATAAGAAAACATGTAATATGCAAAATAAATGGAAAATCATAAATGAAATCCAATAAGCACATAGGTCAATAAAAATACATTTTTAAGAACTAAGCATTATTCATTTATTTGAAAACATTCCCTTCATTAGTTTGAAATCTATAAGATAGGTCCAAGGGTGTCTTTGATCAAGTAAGGACCCCATAAATTTTGGGTGTATTTCCCTCTTTTTGCATGGGTGTAATTGAATTTCAAATCAAATCTCTCACATTGAAATTAAGAAATTTGAATTTCTCATTGTGTTGCCTAGTGATGAAATGTTTATTGATGATTATGCTAAAGAACACTCATACATTTCTCTCCAAGTAAGTTTAATGTGTGAATAAAGGCTTTAAAAAACACTTTTTTATTTGATGAGGTAAAATCCAAGTTTTACAAGGACCTATAACCACTAGAGTGTAGTATAAGAGTTTTAATAGGACAACAACAGGGCTGAGTAGCCAAAAAAACAAAAAGAAATAGTAATATAATGAAAGAAAAAAATAGGAAACCAGAATAGAATTAGGAGGAAAGTCCCTCTTAAGGGTCTTCAACATCTGTAGTGTCCTTCATTGGGATGATTTGTTTATCCTTTGATATTTTTGCCTGAGTATGGTTCCCTAGGCCTTCAACCACTTCTCTGAGGAAGATCATTATGGGGCACCTTTTACCTTTAGCCTACATGGGGGATTGCTTAGGGGGACCCCTAGGGGGATTTTATAACCTTAGGTGATTTAAATATAGGGGATTGAGTGGGTTATGTAGAAAGGACAAAATGTTAAACTATGGCTTTAGTTTATCTCTGAAGTGAATTCTAGTCTTGAATAAGTTTGGCCAAACCCGATCTTGCTTTTTGAACCTTTAAGTTAAAGGTCTCAAGCTATAGTTTTTTCTTTTCTAGCTCATCTATCACATTGTCTTTTCATTTCTAGGTTGTCTTTTTAGAGGTACCTAATTCAAGAGATATAGGTTTTGGTTTGGGGATAAATAGTTTAATGGGGAGATCATTAGGAGGCAATTTGATAAACTATCTTAAGGGGTGTGATCAAAGTGTGGGTGGGATCCATCAGTGGGGTCATCCATTTGGGAGTCCTCCCTAGAAGAGGAACCCCCAAGGGGGACCTCCTGACCATAAAGATCTTGGCTATGCTTAACTAGAAGGAGAATCAATCTTTGGTGAAGGATGGGATTTGTGTCATTTACTTGATGTAGCAAGATGGTACTCTCAAGGGGTTTTAGTAAAAATTAGGGTAGAATAATTTTGTATCTAATGAAATGATTAAGTAGTAGAAAATGGTGGGAGAAAATAAGTGTATATTTACCTTTGAGCATCATATACCGCATTATTTGGAGGCAAATGTCAGGCCAATAGTATAGAAGATCAGCTTATGAAAAGCATTTTTTGTCTATCTGCACAAAATAATTTATCTTAAAAAAACATTGCAACAACTCTTATTTTTTTGACTAATATTTGAATGCCTTTGTGACTGCACATGACATACCAATTGCTTTGTTGATGGCCTCCTCTAAAATGTTGATGGTGATGTTATGGATTGTCACTTTTTGCTTATTCTAAGTAACCATGAAGTCATGGGAAATCTCAACATTATGTTCTATAACTCATTTCATGAATTCCATAAGTCCCCCCATTTTTTAGATTCTAACATACTTTCTTCTATTCGTGGACCTCCTTATAGGAAGTAGGCTCCAATCTATCCCTATCACCCCCCATGGAGACTATATGTGGAGAGCCAAAATAGGTGGAATGAAGTTTTTGGATGTGGAGAGCTTGAAAAGAGCATGAATGGTTTGTAAATCCCATCAAAGGCTCATAAAAGCAATTAAGCCCCCTCTTTTTGGAATAATTACATATATACCTAATTGAAATCTACCCCTTTGAGATGAAGTCATACACATGTGGATAAATGATTTTTTTAACTTGCCATGGTACCTTCAGATCATATGGCATTAAGAACATTAGAAGGGGCACTACTTGCTTAAAAAAACACTTCATCATAGATAATTTATGAAGATAAATGAACATTTAAGGTAACTCCATTTTTGGTGGTAAGATGAATTTGGGGACATAAAATAGAGAAGATGGAGTTGCCCTAGTGGTAGTACAAATACTAGTTCTATAAACCCAAAATGCATAATAAATATTAAGATATCAATTCAAACAAGAATCCATAATTGTATTATGAAAAATATTATTAAGGTTTTTATTGGTGGATTTAACTTAACCATTACATTGAGGGTGATAAGGTGTGGAAAATTTATGCATAATTTTAAATTTATCACAAAGTTGTTTCATGTAATTATTTTTTAAATTTCCACCATTGTCAGATTTGATGGTGTGAGGAATCCAAAATTTCTAGATAATTGATGAATGATTAATTTGGATGCTTATTTATATATTCTATTATTTTTATGATAGTCAACTTTAGGAAGATAACTTTGGTCTTTAAATAATTAGGTGATGTCTTTATATCACAAGCTTTATCGAGTGGTGATATCTTCTTTGTGGACAATAAGAGAATCATCCTGAGTCACTATGGTATTTATATTTTACTCATGTGGATGAGGAAATGTGTATCATGTAGTGCATAATGAGGGAGAAAAAGGGAAGTCGAGGATTCAAGAGAGTCTACAACAACATTTTGCCTTGATAGTGAAAGATGTAAACTCTTTAGAAAGAGTAGTAGAAAGCTCATGATATGCTATAATATTTTCTCTTTTTCATTGATAGACACCATTTACTTGGTGACATATAAGCTGATAATCACCTAAAACATGTAGGTAGGAGATGTCTATATCAACAACTTATTGGATCCCAAGGATGAAGGCTTCATATTCAACGATATTATTATTAACATCAAATTTTAATTGAAAAAATAGAGTAATGATATTTCCAAAAGGATCGAAGAGGAAAAATTTACTTTTTGATATTTTAATGCACTTGGCTCTGTAAAAATGGAAGTATCCTCGTGTAAATCAATGGTGACATTAGGTAGCTCTTATAAGATGACTTTATTGAATAATTTGGGATTAGAGACTACAATTTTAGGTTCTTTAAGAGCCTAAACCTTGAGGTCATCCATGAAACCATGAAATCATCCTTTAAGGGTAATGGATTGAGAAAATTATTCAATCAAGATGAAATATTCATCTATAATAATAACTGGGTTATGTCATTAAGCTAAATAGGTGCAGTGTAAAGTTAATCAACAATAACTTTTCCCTTGATTGAATTTTGGGTAATGATCCTAAGGTCATACTCCATCAAGAGTGTCATCCTATTAATAATCCAATATCTAGACATGAAATCCTTGGGAACTAAATGAAAAAAATGGTATGATAGACTATGACATAGGTAGTTTGATAAAGCATATAGTGACGAATATTTCTGGTGACAAAGTAGATGGAAAGAGAGTTATGCTTTACCTTAGTGTAGTAGGTTTCATAATTAATCAAAACATAGATAATTTAATAATTAAAATACTTTTTTCTATACTCATCTTGTTATGAAAGCATTTTCCCATTAAATATGGGGTCTCAGACGTATACAAGATGATAACACAATCATGATAAGGTGGTAATAATGTGGGAGATTTAAGTATGGATTTATTAATTTTATAAATATAATTTTGACAAGCATCGGTCCACAAAAGATTAAAAAATTTCTTGAGAAAGGAGTTTATTATATGAGTAAGGTAAGTCAAATTGGGAAAAATAATTGAATTTACCAATATTCCCAAGTTAGGTGTGAATATGAGGGATGGAATGAGGTCAAGGCATGCCAATAATAGTTTTGTTCTTATAAGGATCCACATCAATCCCTTATTGTGAGACCAATAATCTAAATATATTTCAAAAGGTAATACCTAACACACATTTTACGATTGAGCTTGAATTTGTATGTAATGATATGATTGAGGAGGATAACAAGGCCAAGAAGATGATTTTAATGACATTTGGATTTGAAGATAAAGTCATTTACATAGGTTTCAACTATATTATAGATAATGTAATGAAAGATGTGATTTATATCACGTTGGTAAGTTTTCCCAACATTTTAAAGGCCAAAAGGCATCTCAACATAGCAATATGTGCCCTAGTAAGTGGAAAAGTTATTTTTATGTTGATATTCTAGGAATATGTGAATTTGGTTATACTCAAAAAACTATCCATGATGGAAAGGATCTCATAGACAATTTTTGAATCAATAATGGCATCTATGGAAGTTAGGGGGAATTTTCTTGAAGAAATACTAAGTTGATATTATGAATTTTGATATAGACATGAATGACCATTGTGACTTTATTATGAATGGGTGATTCGTTAGAGATCCATTCAAAATAATCTATGGGTTCTATGAAATTACATCTAGGAGCTTAATTATTTCCTTGTGATGAATATTGGAAACCTTAGGATGGAATTTTTTATTTATTTGGTGAATGGGTTTCACATTAGGATAGGTAACAATCTTTTAAAAATAATGGTAGGGTCAATGCTAGAAAAGCCCTCATATGACCATGAGAAATATTCCTTAAATATGTTAAGGTTCAAGATGAAGATATCAATCTCTATAGGGTATATATCCTTAGAGATAAGGATAAGTCAATTATTTTCAAGTGTCCTTAAATTGAATTTGCTATTTTCCTAAGTGAGCATTGTAATTTTGTCTCAATTTTGATATGGTAGGAGAAGAACCTTGGAAATGAGATGTGGTTAGGGTAAACATTAATGATAAAATAATGCAAGAAAGGATATGTATTCTCAAAATGGCCAAGATTATTATGTTGGAATGGAAGTTTAGGCTCTTATGCATGAAGGAGTTATATGATGGACCCATCACTAGGAAAAGTAGTTACTAGGATATAATACTCAATGTTTACCTCAAGATAAACTATCTTATTTACCTTTACTACCAAGTTATACATGCTTTTATCTCACAATAATATCTTTAGAGTGTAAGATAATTTATGGATCTTTTGGAGGCATTTTATTTTTTTTTCTAAATGATATCGATCTGGCCAATATAGTCTGGTGCAACATAATTGGAATTAACTATATCAGGTAGGTTGAATAAAACTAGGTTAAAATATATTGGGTAGGCCAATATAATTAAGGATAATGATAATGAATTTTATTGTATCAATACAGATGATATAGTTAATTGAAATTTATATAGTCTGATCAATATAGTTATGATTAGAATAAATATCTAACATTGTATCAACACTATCTTGGATGTGGCTAATTCAAATTTGATTTTTTAGGAAGTAATTGTAATACTATTTTAGAATTGTTTGAGTACTCTTTGATACAATTGAAAGTGTTTAAATGTAGTTGTAATATTTTATCAACACATTTCATGTGATTATTAAAAATTTAGGTTACTATGATTGAAATGTATCAGTAAAATTGATATAGCCAACAAAATTTAGGTTAGAATGTTGTGATTGAAATATATTAGTCGATTGATACAATAGACAAATAAGGGTGACTTAGACTTATATTAAATTTTTAGATATATTAAAAAATAGTGGAATGAATCTAGACTATATCAATATGGGTGATATATCTATAAATATTGGAATATATCAAAAATATCTATGAAAGTGTTCTTGGCATAGATTTATGGGAAAAGTCAAATATTTCCTAAAGAAACCAATGAGAGTTTTAAAAATGTAGATTTGAGGTAGTGATATAACCTTTAGTTTATTCTTCATCTTATTCATCACTATAATTTAAATTAGGATAAAGTTATACTAAATGAACATCCTAGTTAAAAGCACATATTCTAGTAAGAGACTTTTGATAATGAAGTACATACAAGTTCGGTGATTGGGCTTGTGAAATTATATAATTTACATCATAGGATGGGGCAATATTACATGCAAGAGTAAGTTTTTGATATTTTTAATTATAAGTGTCCTTAACATGCATACCAATTTGGATAAAGGCTTTTGGAGAAATTAATAATGCATTTTGTAAAAACTTGGCCACCCTAAGGTTATTGCATTGAAAATCATGTTCTATATAGGAAGATTAATTAAAATTCTAAGATGGTGGGCTATAACTATCATATTCAATCAAGGTAAGCATCATATTTCATAATAATGGAGATGGAATAAGTAATTATCCTATGTAAGGAGGTAATATAATGGTGTTACAAAAGGTTTTGAGTTCAATGGGTTCACCATCATTTGAGTCAATGGGAGTGATTTGCATATTAGGATGCATGTTGATGAACTCAAGTAAGGGAGGCTATTAAAGTTGTGAATATGAAGAATGTGATATTACTATTTAGGGTTGCAAAATTTAAAAGCCCATGGGTTGTTTTCATATTCAAGGCAATAAACAACCTGATCTAAATATTTTTTAATTTATATGACATGCTAGATATTCTCTTTACATTCATGGAAAATAAACATTGTCAATAATATTGAATACAAAATAAATACTTTAAACTCCTTAAAAAACCCTTGAACCAAAAACATATATCGAAATATAGATTAAATTAATAAAAAAATAACAAAAGTTCATAAAAAATACATACATTAGAGGTTGAATAAGATGAAAATTGCCTCAAGTGATAAGATAAATTGAGAAATGTAAGACAAATACAAATATTTGTAGAGATAGAGCCTTAGGTCCATTAAATATTGATAGAAAATTGAGGCACAATATAAGGAATTTGAGTAATAAATCTAAAAGAGAAAAAGAGGAAAGGATATTAAATAAATTTTAGTGAGCATTAGTATATTTTCATGAATTCTTGACATTTTTTCTGTTGAAATTTCAGTTTTTTCGAATGTTCATGCAACTTCTATGCAAAAAATAATTAATGATGAAATTTATGTTAGGTGTAATATTTGGTGACAAAACCTATGATAGGGGACAATTACCTCCACTATAATGGTTTTATTCTACCCTAATAAAAGTCCTTTCTATAATTTTGCATTATATTCTATGTGGTTGACACATGTGTGCATTAGTTTTAATGAATACACTAATTTTGAATTTCTTGTCTTAATTTAATTCAACAATTGATGCTAATTGTGTGGTATTGCATCATTATATTTCCATAATAATAAAAAAATAGTGATTTTTTTTCAAGCTAAATTTATTTGGGTTTTAAACTAAACACAAAATAAAAGAAGGGGAAAAAAATAAAGTTATTTTTTATTATTATTTTAATTGGAAAAAGGTATATGGTCTCATAAATCACAAGTTAATTATTTATATTAGTTTTAAAAATACCACTAAAATTATATATTCAATATGTTATAATTATTAAAAAGATAATATATCAGTAGTGAGGTACTATGGGAATTTTCTGTAGAATTGATTTAAGTTAGATACTATGTATTAAGGGATTTAAAATACTAGAGAGACATTTTATTTTTGGCTAAGAACTTCTTGTCATGTGAATTGAAGTGTGTTACACCAATTTTCATTCCTTGGAAAGTGTTTTATATTGATTTAATATTTAAAATACTATTGGCATATCAAAAATACCCTAGGATTTATAATAAACTTATCCATTGGAAGCCATCAGTCACTTGTTTATGTGGTGCACCAGTAAACATATAGTAATTATATTTATACCTTAGAGAAGGAACAGTGTAACTATGTGTATGGTAAAATATCCATGGTTAGATCTCGTAAATATTGGGTCATTTCACTATTTATTTTGTGATATGTATATTAGAGACCACATGGAGAAAACAAACCCTAACATAGTAATTCCTAGTCAAAATGTCATACACATTTATTGTAACGTAGTGGAGCACAAACAATAAAGCACATTGAAATTCATATGATTTATATCCTAAATCTCATACATGATAAGGGAACTAATTTTATAAAGTATTATTTGATGATTCATAGGTTTGAAACATATTAAAAAATATCTTACTTGATGTTCGATTTATTTAGCTGAGACACCTTTTAGGAGTGAAGTAAAGTGTTGTCAATGGGGATAGTTATGTTGTTCCTCCATCCTTACCTTTATATAGTACATCTTTGGGGAGCTTTTAATATATTTAATACTCATATACTATTGTATTATTACATAATCACACTCTCATTACAAATGTATCTTCGAAATGGAATTAGTTGTGACAAGGGAGGGACAAGTGGATCAAGGTAAAAGAAATGACAAGGGGCATGATGCCGGTAAGAAGTAGTGTTGTCAATGAACTTTATCAAATTCAATCACAAAAATGGATTGATGAGGTAAGTACCCAAAAAACCATATATCCATCATTATGTTTTAGTAATTATATGTGAAAATGAAATACATTAAATCTATTTACATGTTATTTTAATAAGTTGTTGAAAATGCTGAATGTATTTTATCAAGGATATACAAGTTTCAACCTACTAACACATTTCACTATAAGAATATTAAGATAAGTACAAGAGAAAAAGTCTCGAAAACCTATGGTAATGGTTGGTGTAATAAACATAAGGAAAATAATCTTGGAACTCCTATTCATTTCTATCCTATTTTAGTCTAGTTAATAAAAGTAGAAAAAAATGCAAAGTCACATGGATGACATGCTGACATATTAATTTATTACCCAAGTGATGAAATAATAAATTATTAATTGAATGACATTAATTTATATATGGGCATGGTAAATATGGAATTTTCTATTAAAGAAGAATGTAATATGTTGGATGAACACGAGGTCAACAACATAGTTTATGAGACCTTAAAAGCACATGCAATAACTCCATTATTTGATCTAGTGAAAGCATGTATGTCATCTTTATTACCTAGTAATTGAAAGTTTTTGGACTTAGAAACAAAGTGTGAATGGAATGAAACATGTGTTGTCACATTGTTTAGGGTATTAAAATATGAATTTATTTGAGAATAAAACATGCTTCCAACTACATAGAGAGATTAATAGAAAATTTATTTAACCCTAGGGATTAGATTAAAAAAACATGATGCTTATATTAATGATTGTATGCTATATATTGGAGACTATGAGCATGGAAACATGTGTAACATTTTTGGGTAGGTGTGCTATGAATAAGGTGTGAATGTCCCAAAAATTTTCATAAAATATATTACACCATTTATATATTATAGATGTATTGAAGCATATATATCAGTGAAAAAACATGGAAAATATAATGAGTTGGAATTATGATAATACAAATAAAATGTTGTATTGCATGCACCAAATGATTGAAAATAAATTATGCATATTTAAAGAATGTGGTTTATGAAATTTCATAGATAGATATTTACTATTAAGCTTGGAATACCTATGGCATGAAGGAGTCAATCCTTTTGGTAACAAAGCCAAAACTATTGAGTGTGGATTGTTGTTCTTGTTAACCAAAATATTAATCCATGGTTGATAATATGAAATGAGCACCTCATCCTTTTAATTAATATTCCAAGCAAGAATCAAATGAAAAACATAGTTTTTTTAATCTTCCACCAGTTATAGAGGATTTTTAGATTTTTTGGAATGGTGTAAAAATGTTTGATGTCTTAAGACCAATTGGTGGTAGATCCTTTGAATGATATGGAATTATGTGTTGGTGTATTAGTGACTACCTAGGATTCACACTATCTTCATGTATATAATTTCATGAATCATCTTGGTGTTATTTAGTTTTACAATTATGAATATTTTGATTGTGTTTGTGTGTGTTTATTTTATAGGCCTTTGTACAAAGGGAAATTTTGTATGTCCAAGGAGTGATTATCAGTTATCCTTGAGATGGTTAAAGGCCCTAAATAAGTTTATGTATGAAGGGAACATGAAATTCCTACCAATTCCCACCCATTTTAGGAATTAAAAAATATAAAGTTTGATGGAAATTTGAAATAAGGGAACATGAAATTCCACCCAATGTCCCACCCATTTTAAGAATTAAAAAATAGAAAGTTTGATGGAAATTTGAAATAAAGGAGCCTCCAATATGTTGTCACTAATGAATTAGTATAGATAATATGAGTGTGCCAATAAAAATCTACTAAAGGGAATTTCACAATGATAAATGAGATGAAGAGATTGTTTATATTTTATGATCTTACATGATGGAAAAATCTCCTCATCACACATATTGTTGACCCAATACAAACATTGAATACTTGTGTTGAATGTGTCACATCCTGATTTCTCTCTAAATTGAAAAAACTTATTTGATCAGTGGATTATTATGGATGTTAGTTGATTAACTATTGTTTGATTAAGCTTTATGTCATATGTTGATTATGGGATAGTTATATGTTGCTTAATTTACATGATTGGTTTTCTATTAAATATTTGTACTTTTATATTATGTACATTATGATCATTTTTGATAATACTATAGCATTATTTATAGATATAATTATATTTTAGGCCAACTACCTTTATTGTTATGAGGAGGATGCAAGACATATCCATCCATCAGAGTGTGATAGAGGGAGAGCATCATCAGAGAGGGTGGTGTAGATGGAGACATTGGGGGATGATAGAATGAGAAATTGCAAATCCATACACACACCACAATAGCATATCATCTTGTGTGATAAATTGTTTGAGTTAGATAGTTGTGGTATGTTTTGGTTTATGTTATGAATGTCTACTATGATATTTTGTGTGATTGGATGATTTCACTATTATAGTTGATGTTGATGTTATTAGTTATTTGATTTCATAAATCTATACCTAACTAGTTTAACATGATTTACTATGGTAGTGTACATAGTTAAATATTAATTTAATAATACTTGTTTGGATTATTTATTAGAAATAATCGATGTATGTTATTAATTAGATGAGTTAGTTTGTAAGTGACTATTTATGTTTATAAGATTACTATCATTGATTTTAATAGTAATATAAACCTGTAAATGACATAATGAATTAAAATCTCTTTGTTAAGTATTAATGTAATTCAAGGTGTTATAAAATGATATCATTATGAAATAATTATATAGATGTCATTATGATTGTCAAATTATTTGCTAAAACCTATGGTTATTATTTAAACCTAGAAGATTAAATTATGAGTTTGAGGTTGAATGCATAATGTTTGTGTTGAATGACTTGGTAGAAATTAATAATAGTATTTTAAATTCATATTTTTTTAACCATGCTATATAGTCACTATGTTAGTAAAATTGTCAATAGTCATCATTGCATGGAAAGATAGTGGTTATGATTTGTCATTCAGTCAATTTATGTAAACTAAGTAAAGTCGATGTTTAAGTCAAAAGGCATGCAAATATTATTTAGGATATATAATGATTATTTTAATAAGTCATGGGAAGTTTTAATATGATTAGTGTTTCTAATCACTCATTGACTTCAGTTAGCCATCATTCTTAGCAAAAATCATGATGTGAATTAGTTGTGGACTTCATGAGAAATGGTGGTAGACTGTAGCTTAGTGGGGGTTCTATTGAGCTATTTTGGCATGCATATTTTTTAGTGGGTTTTATTTGTTAAGATTGGAGGATAAAATTGTGGCAAGTAAGAGGATGTAAAATAATTGAAGAAGGAAAAAGGTTGTGAGGGATGGCTCATAGGGAGAAGTAGGCATAAAGAGAAAAATAAACGTATTCAAGCTCAGGAAAGAGGGGATTCATCTTCTTGGCATAATAAGCAACTATTACAAGTTAGTAATGTATTTTAAATTCCTATGTGATGTGTTTAAATGGATTTTTGGAAAAGAATTAAAATGGGTTAATGGGTTTATTTTATTTTCAAGAATTATAAGTAAATATTTAGGGGGATACATGTAGGGCCTTGTGGATGGCTCAACCATCCACATAACCCTACATCCAACCCCATAACCCAAAGGGAAAGGGCTATGCTTGTAGGTGTTCACCATGTTTAAAAATACCTCTATAAAAGCCTTTATCTTTAATCCTTTTTCAATTCCTATGTCCTCGCAAATTCATTGATGGATTATTATGTTTTTGATAAATTTTGGTTAGGATCTTATGATTTAGTTTTAACTTGTCAAACTAGTCATAGGACATAAGATTTAGTGCTCAACTTAAGTAAAATTATATATGGGTTACATTAGGTCTTATTGTGTATATACTTAGCTAGAATTTTGGGTGAAATATGTTATGTGTTTATAAAATATATTGATTGTATACACACACATAGACACACACACACACACACACACACACACACACACACACACACACACACACACACACACACACACATATTTGGGTTAAATGCTTGATAATATACATATACATATATATATATATATATATACGTATTTTTATATATAGATACAAATATATGATAGAAAGGTTATGGTTTCATTTAAATTATGTTAGAAAAGATTCAACATAGTTTGATATATATATATCAAACTATGTTGAATCTTTGCTAACATAATTTAAATGAAACCATAACCTTTCTATCATATATTTGTATCTATATATAAAAATACGTATATATATGTATATGTATATTATCAAGCATTTAACCCATATATATATATATATATATATATATATATATATGTATGTATGTATATATAGTGTTATTTATAAAGGCATGTAGCTATATATTAATTAATATATATGGAATTTAGGGTTTATTATTGGTCAAGTCCTGAACTTAGAAAGCCTTGAACCTGGTAAGGATGCCAACACTAGATTTCTCATTAGGTAAACAATACAATGCCTTGGTGGAATTACATTTATCCATTGAATTTATTGGATATAGATAGTGTATACATAAGGCTAGATTATGTTTAAGCATTTGAATGTATATTTACTTGTATAATAAATATGTAGGTCTGAGATAGAGGACTTGATTCATAATTCAAATGAGTTAGATAGTATTAGTGTATATATATATATATATATATATATATATATATATATATATATATATATATATATATGAAATGGTTATTGGTTATCAAATGTACCATTTTGTGGACTGTGTGTATGTTTAAATCATACATATATACAAGTATTTAAATGTTTCTATGAATCAAATGGTATGAGTGTTTAAAATCAATAAAATTATATTGTAAATGGTTCACTATGTATGAATGCTGAATCACATGAAATTCTATGTGTTTCTAGTCAAACAAGTATATTGGGATTTATTTAGTTTACAAAAGGGATTTGGGACTATGTTTTTATCTAGATGTAAACTTAGAGTATATGAAATACTCTAAGACAATTGATAGTGGATGTATTCTTAGAGTATAATGTATACAATAAAATAATTGTACTATATTAGAATTATACTTGAGAATTACACACACACACACACACACACACACACACACACACACACACACACACACACACACACACACACACACACACACACACACACACACACACACACACAATTTAAACTACATGGTTATAGATTAAATAGACACAAAACTATGTTATGTCTAAAAACATTAATTACCATAACAATGTGAAAATGGGTGCTTGTATATATTTTAATGTTGTATAAAAACATTGAAATAAGGTATTTAAGGGTTTTAAATATAAATCAAATTAAGATGTTTTGACTGGATTTCATTATATATGTGGAATATGAATAATTAAATAAGCCTATGTTATAATGTTTATTTTAGGGATAAAATAATGTAATAAGTTACTTTATGATTAAGTTAACTAATAGTCTAGATAAATCATTACCTAGATGGTATGCTATATTAAGGAATATTTTTGGATTCTATTTATTATTTTGTAATAAACTAGATGATATTGGATTCATTACACTACATTTGATGAACTAAATGTGTGTATTTGATATCTCTGTACTTAGCATATTTTTTATCAGTTAAAAGAAAATATTTTGAATGAATCTATTGGTTTTTATATTATTAAATATTTTAACTGAATATAACATTTGTGACTCTAAATAAGTAGTGGATGGATTTCACTAGTTTAATTAGCACTATCAATGTAAGAAGAGGTGTAATTCAATTGAGTGGTGTGTATGAAATTGACTGATCCAAAAGATCATCAATTATTAAAATATTTAGCCAAATTAATGTTTATAATTAAACATTGTCATTTCATATGTTGATTGAATTTTCATATTTGAGTGATACCATGTTAGAATGGATTTCTTTATGGTACACATTATGTATTAGATAACTAAAACACATGGGTTTTGGTTTGTCATTCTAGATTCCCACACTGTCATTATCTACCCATGTATGAAGGGAGGGCCATGTCCTTGTTGGGAGATAGTGCATGGGATATATGGTCCATGGTTGGTGTGGAAAATCACTTGGATGATGCTCTCGCTCCCAGCTAGAGTACTACACTTGAGATTATATATTGATACTTGAGTCATGGAAACTTATGCTTTGTAGATTTTTGTATCATGTATTATTATTTGAGATATTTTTTATTTTTGAAAATTATAATATTTATTCATTATACTTCTACAACAATGGTTGTAATGTTTTATCAACTGTGGCTAAAATTATACTATTTCATTAATGATTTAGATGCAAAATTTATTATTTATTCAATATTATTCATGATTGTTATATATGTTCATGGTAATCCTTAGCTATCAACCTTTTGGTTAACTAAATGAATGAAATTAGTTAAAGATCACTAATTAAATTTCTCATGGTGAAATTTATAAGATGAATATGTGTAATTAATTTTAAATTTTATTTTACTATATTCCTGTAAAACTTAGTGGGGTTGTTACATTATGGTATTAGAGATGAGTCTCAAAATCTAAGACTTAATGTGTTTGCTAACACAAACTTATTCTCCTATTAATTAGGAAGAACAATGGTTCATGCTATACTAAGAGGTGAGGGTACTTAGAATATCAATCCCCCTTATGATCTAAATTAGTTTGCCACTAATGAAGCTCCAAAGTTGGACCAAATCTTTGCAACCATGCAAGATACTAGGGATCAAATAATTTCCCTAGAATAGGAAGTGCATGGCCATGAAGTGGAAAATGTTTAGGGGTAACTTGAAGACTATCTTTTTTATCAGTGACATCCTCAAGAGTAGAGGCATGATAGGATGTAAGAGCTTGAGTAGCTATAGATTTGGAATGGGATATGAAAAAGGTGAATCCAGATAGGTGAAATGCAACTATATTTGGAGATGGAGTTGAAGTGTGGCTGACAAAAATGGAAAAATACATCAAAATTTAGAATTATTTTGAAGTCATGAAAGTAGTCTAGGGAGCTTAGTATCTTGTTGGTGAAGCAATAACTTGGTGGGTAAATAAGAATCTTGAGATGAACCTCGTCTCAACCACTACCACTTGGGAACAATTTATGACACTATTTAGGTTATGATGGCTTCAAAAGATGTAATTTAATAAAAATCTTAATTTTGTTTAGAATCTTAAGCAAGGGGATTTATTGGTGAATGAGTACAAGGAGCAATTAATAAAACTCCTTAAGTATGTACTTCAATATTAGGTAGATGAGAGGTTCAAAATTAGTAAATTTATCATGGGAGTAAAACCCCAAATTGGTTGTGAAGTAGATGTGCATGGTCCATCTACCATGGATTAGGCATTAAATAAGGAGGTCAAGTAGGAACAAAAATTGAAATCTCTTTCCCAAATTGGAGATAGTTCAAAAAGTAGTTTGAAAGTTATAAAATATATTTCAAATAGAATAACTAGAAGCAAAGGTGTGGAGACTCCAAGAGTTAGTTCAAAAATCAAAAAACCAAATTCAATAGTGATTTAGGGAACAAGAAACCTAGTAATGATTTCAAGGGTGGTTTTAAGGGAAACCAATAGTCTGACAAGAAAGGACCAGTTAGAGGTTGTTTCATATGTAATGGTGACCATTACCTTTGAGAGTGTCCTTAAGACAAGTCAAAGAATAGGGGTTTTACTTCTTTGAAAGGTAAATTTTAGTAATGGATTCATGCAGTTGTTGACAATAATCAATTTAAGTGTCAAGTTTTTTCCATAGAACTATCAGGTATTTTGTTGGATTATCCAATTTTTATTTTGATTGACACAAGAGCTACATAATGTTTTATTGCTCCTATAATGTTTAGTAAATTATCTAGAAAATCTAGAGTTATGGAAAATGTGTGGTTGGTATAGTATGGGAATGAGTCTAAGGTCAATATTGACAAGTGTCTAGTTGAAGTAGAGATTAGGTTACCTAAATTCACTATAGTAGTCAATCCTTTTACTATACCATTGGGGTCATATGATGTGATCCTAGGAGTCAATTGGATTACAAAGCATAAACTCAAAGTTAAATATTATTTAAATAAGGTTGAGTTTCAAAATGATTTCATAAATTAGACACAACTTTAGGGTGAGAAAAGGGAGTTGAAGCTAAGGTAGATTTTTGCAATTCAACTCAAAAAAGCTCAAAAGAAGGGATTCTAAGAATTTATCATTAAAATAAATGAGATGGAGGAGTCTAAGGAAATATCCATCAAAGATTATCCTTTTCTAAGAAACTTTCATGACATGTTTTTAAAAGAATTACCAGGATTACCATGCAAGCATGATTTTAGTTTCTTGATTGATATCGTACTTAGATCATAATCGTAGTCTAAGGCATTGTACATAATGACAACCATTGAATTGGTTAAGTTAAAGGCACAACTTTAGGATTTGTTTTCAAAAGGGCTGATTTGATTAAGTGTGTCACCTTGGAGTGCAACATTTGTATTTGTTAAGAATAAGGATGGCACTCTTCACATGTGTATGTATTATAGGATGTTGAATAAAGAAACAAATAAGAATAGATATCTATTACCATGCATTGATGATATCTTTGATAAAATGTGATGAGAAATAGTATTTTTTAAGATTTATCTTAGAGTAAGGTATCATTAGTCAAGAATCCATGAAGAGGATATCCCAAAAACAATGTTCAAAACTCGATATGGGCACTATGAGTTCACAGTGTTACCATTTGGATTAATAAAAGCTCCAACAGACTTTATGAACCTTATAAATAGTATTTTCATATACTATCTAAATCATTTTGATTTGGTATTTTTTTATGACATCCTCATTTATTCCAAGGATGAGGAAGAGTACGTGGAACATCTAGAAATAGTTTTACAGTGTTTGTGAAAGCACAGGTTGTATGACAAGTTGTCTAAATGTGCATTTTTCTAAAAGAAATTACAATATTTGGGATATATTATCTTTGTAGATGGCATTTAAATGGATCCAAAAAATATCATATCTATAATGGAGTGGTCGGCACCTAATAATGTGTAAGAGGTAAGAAGTTTCATGGGATTAATAGGCTATTATAGGAAATTCATTCTGAATTTCTCTAAGATAGCTAATCCAATTAAATCTCTTCAACAGAAGAATTAAAATTTCATATAGTTAGATAAATGTGAGACAACATTTTAGAAACTAATAAGTGGGCTTACTTCAACACCAATTCTAAGAGTTATCAATCCTAATGGTCAATTTTTAGTGTTCACCGATGCATCTTGGGATGGACTTGGAGGAGTTCTTATGTAGGATGGATCAGTGGTAGCCTATGAGTCCAAGAAATTAAAGCTTTATTAGGTGAATTATTCCCCTCATAACCTAGAACTTGTGGTAATTATGCATGTTTTACAAGTTTGAAGGCCTTATCTATTGGGGAAACTATTTGATCTCAAAACTAATAACTTAGGACTCAAGTACATATTCACCCAACTAAACCTAAATGCTCATCAAAGGTGATGGTCAGAGTTTTTATCTTATTATGATTTTGGTATTAATTATATCAAAGGAAATAATAATAGAGTAATTGATGCTCTAAACCATAGGAGGTACATCAAAACCATGGCTACTATTAGGAGTACTTTATGAGACTAGGTAATCAAATTCTCATCAGGAGATAAATTCTATGTTCAGGGTAGGAAAGCATTGTCTAAGAATTCATAGAATCCTAGGATAAGGGATTCAAGATAGAGAATGATTGTCTTTTGTGGTACAATATTAGGATGTATGTGCCCGATAGAGAGAATATAAAGAGTAAATTTATAAAGGAATTGCACAATTACACATGTTTAGGACATCTAGGAGTAATCAAGCTCATGGATGAGCTTAGAACACTTTATTTTTAGAAGGGAATAAAGAGAGATGCAATTAATTTTGTGTCTCATTATTTGGAATGCCAGCATGTGAAAGATGAACATGTGAATCTAGATAGATTGTTATATCCCCATGATATAATAGAATGGAAGTGGTAGGTGATTATCATGGACTTCATCTAAGGGTTACCATTATCATGGAATTAACATGATATGATATTGGTTATAGTTGACAAACTAACCAAGGTATCCCACTTCATACTTGGTAACTTAATCAGATGAAACACTTATAAATGTGAAGATATTTGTGAATGAGGTATATCAATTGCATGGTTTTCTAGAGAAGATAATTTTAGATCAAGATCTATGGATTATTTCTAGGTTTTTGTTGACTTTGAATTCAACTCTAAATATGTAGTTGAATTTTAACACTACTTATCACCCACAAATTGATGAATAGATAGAGCAAGTTAACTAGGTTTTATAAGATCTTCTTCATATTTATTAAATGGATCATCAATATAAGTGGGAAGAGTACCTTCCATTTGTTGAATTTTTTTTACAAAAACTCATACCAATCAACATTGAAGATGGATCCATTTTAGGCATTGTACATAAAGAGGTTTTGGACACCAATCAGTTGGGATAGGTTAGAATATATGATAGTATTTGGACCTAAGATGATTTAAAAAATGGAAGAGTAAGTCAAGACAATCAGGTAGAGGTTGGTTGAGGCCAAGGATATACATAAACGTTATGATGATTTAAAGAGAACAACTAGGCAATTTTCTATAGGTGATAAAGTGTTTCTATAAGTTAAGCCTCATAAAAGCTAGATTAAATTCAAAAAGTCAGTGAAACTTTCACTAATATATGTGAGACCCTTCAAGATTTTGTAAGTGGTCAATCCTATAGTGTATAAGATTTGCATTGCCACCAACTCTAGCTCTTTTGCATAATGTCTTCCATATGTATTAAATTTAAAAAGTATGTTGCTAATCCTTCACATGTATTGGATTAGAATGCTTTGTAGGTTCTGGATCCCTGGGTGGTCATGGTAGAACCAATCAAAATAATTAACACTCACAAACTTAGTTTGTATAATAGATAAGTGTCACAGTGCAAGGTCTAGTGAGACCAATATTATGAAGATAGTTCCACTTGGGAAGACTATGATGGTTTTTACAAGTTATTTACACATTTATTTTCTTGATTTACCACTGCATATTATATTATTTTTCGCTAATTTTTTTTTAAATTTAGAATTCATGCTTGAATTAATGTCATCAACATGATGACCAACTTTAAGGGTGAAAGATGTCACATCCTGATTTCTCTCTAAGATGAAAAATCTATTTGATCCCTAGATTATTATGGTTGTTAGTTGATTGACTATTATTTGATTAATCTTTGTCATATGTTGTTTATGGGACAGTTATATGTAGCTTAATTTACATGATTGGTTTGCTATGAGATAGTTGTACTTTTATACTTTGTACAATATGATCATATTTGTTAATTATAAAATATTATTTTATGGATATAATTATGTTTTGTTTTAAATACCTTCATTTTTATGAGGTGGATGCATGATAGATCCTTCCCTCAGAGAGTGACATAGGGAGAACATTATCAGAGAGGGTGGTGTATATGGAGGCATTAAGGGATGATAAAATGAGAAACTATAAACCCATACAAATACCACAGTAGTATATCATGTTGTGTTATAATTTCTTGAGTTAGATAATTGTGGCATGATTTATTTTATGTTATGAATGTGTGTTGTGATCTTTTGTGTGATTGGGTGATTTCATTAATCTAATTTATATTGACATTATTAGTTATTTTATTTGATAAATCTATACCTAGCTAGTTTAACATGACTTACTAAGGTAGTGTACATATTTAAATATTCATTTAACAATGCTTGTTTAGATTCTTCGTTATACATAATCGATGTATGCTATTACTTAGTTGAGTTAGTTTGTGACTCTTTATGGTTATAAGATTACTATTATCAATTTTAATAGTAATATAAATATGTAAAAGACATAATAAATTATAATATATTTGTTAAGTATTAATGTAATGCAAGGTGTTATAAAATGATATCATTGTGAAACAATTATATAAATGTCATTGTGTTTGTCAAATTGTTTGGTAAAGCCTATGGTTATTATTTAAACTTACAGGGATAACTTATGAGTTTGAGGTTGAATGCATAGTGTTCGAGTTGGATGACTTGGTAACAATTAACAATAGTCTTTTAAATTCATAATTGTTTAATTGTGTTATATAATAATTATGTTAGTAAAATTGTTGATAGTCAAAATTGCATGGAAAGATAGTAGTTATGAATTGTTATTTAGTCAGTTTGTGTAAACTAAGTAAAGTCATTGTTTAAGTCAAAAGACATGTAAATTTTATTTAGGATATATAATTTTTATTTTAAGAAGTCATGGGAACTTTCAAGATGATTAAGGTTTCTAATCACTCGTTGAATTTAGCTAACCATCATTCTTAGCAAAAATCATGATGCGAATTGGTTGTGGATTGCATGAGAAATAGTGGCAGACTTTAGCTTAGTGGGTGTTCTATTGAGCTATTTTGGCATGTATGTTTTTAGTGGGTTTTGACTACCAAGGTTGGAGGAGAAAATTATGGCAAGTAGGAGGATGGGGAAGAATAAAAGAAGAATAAATAAGGATATGAGGGATAAATTATAGGGATAAGGATGCATAAAGAGAAAAATAAAGGTATTTGAGCAAAGGAAAGAGGGGATTTGGCTTCTTGGAATAATAAGCAACTGTTACAGGTTTGTAATGTATTTTAAATTCCTGTGTGATGCGTTTAATGGATTTTTGGAAAATAATTGAAATGGGTTTCTTTTGTTTTCAAAAATTATAGGGAAATATTTAGGGGGTTGCATGTAGGGCCTTGTGGATGGATCAACCATCCACATAATCCTACATCCAACCCCATAACCCAAAGGGAAAGGGGTAGGGATGTAGGTGTTCACCATGTTTATAAATAACTCTATAAAAACCTCTATCTTCAATCCTTTTTCAATTCGTAAGTCCTCATAATTTCATTGATGGATTATCACATTTTTAAGGAATTTTGGTTAGGGTCTTATGATTTAGTTTTAATTTGTTGAACTAGTCATAGGACATAAGATTTCTTGTTCAACTTAAGTAAAATACAATATGGGTTACATGAGGTTTGACTGTGTATATACTTAATTTGAATTTTAGGTGAAATACATTATATGTTTTTAAAATATATTGATTGCATATACATACATATATATATATATATATATATATATATATATATATATATATATGTATGTATGTATGTATGTATGTATGTATGTGTTTGCATATATAGATACAAATATATGATTGAAAGGTTAGGGTTTCATTTAAATTTTGTTATATATATATATACCCAGTGTTATTTATAAAGGCATGTAGCTATATATTATTTTATATATATGGAATTCAAGGTTTATTATTGGTCTAGTCTTGAACTTAGAAAGCCTTGAACCTGTTAAGGATGCCAACAGTAGATTTCTAATTGGGTAAACAATACAATGTCTTAGTGAAATTATGTTTATTCATTGAATTTATTGGATACATACTATGTATACATAAGGATGGATTATGTTTAAGCATTCAAATGTATATTTAATTGTATAATAAATATGCAGGTTTGAGATAGAAGAATTAATTCATAATTCAAATGAGTTCATAGTCTCTCTGTAAATCAAATTAGCTTGTGTGTGTGTGTGTGTGTGTGTGGATTAGTTATTGGTTATCAAATGTACCATTTTGTGGACCATGTAAACTTTAGGATGATGATACATAGCCACAAAATTCATAAAGTTTGACATAAAATGATTGGGTGTATGTTTCAATCATGGTTATATACAATTAATTAAAATTTTATATGAATTGAATGGTTTGAGTGTTTAAAATAAATAGAATTGTAGTTTAAATAGTTGGCTATGTATGAATGGTGAATCACATGAAATTCTGTGTTTTTAGTCAAATAAGTATATTGGGATTTATTTAGTTTATAAAAGGTCTTTGGGACTATTTTTTTAGTTGGATGTAAACTTAGGGTATATGAAATACTCTAATACAATTGATAATAGATTTCTTCTTAGAGTATACTGTATACAATAAAATAATTGTATTGTATTGGAATTGTACTCAAGAATTTGATATATATATATATTTCAAATTCTTGAGTACAATTCCAATACAATACAATTATTTTATTGTATACAATATATATACACATGGTATAAATTACATGGTTGTAGATTATATTATAAATATGAATAAGATTATGCCACACACACACACACACACACACACACACACACACACACATACACAGAAACACACACACACACAAATGTGTATGTGTACATAGAGACAAATATGTTATGCTTGAAAACATTAATTACCATAATAATGTGAAAATGGGTGCTTGTATGGATTTTTTAACTGGCTTTCATTATACATGTGAAATATGAATAATTAAATAAGCCTATGTTATAATGTTTATTTTAGGGATGGAATACCATTATAAGTTACTTTGTGATTAAGGTAACTAGCAGTCTACATAAATTATTACCTAGATGGTATGTTATATTAAGGACTATTTTTGGATTTTATTTATTATTCTATAATAAACTAGATATTGGATTCATTGCATTACATTTGTTGAACTAAATGTGTGCATTTGATATTTCTATACTCACCATATTTTTTATTAGCTAAAGGAAATATTTTGAATGAATCTATTGTTTTTTATATTATTATATATTTTAACTGAATCTCACATTCATGACTCTAAATAAGTAGTGGTTAGACTCCACTAGCTTAATTATCATCATCAATGCAAGATGAGGTGTAATTCAATTGAGTGGTGTGTATCAAATTAACTAATTCTAGATATTATTAATTATTAAAAGTCTTGGCTAAAGTAATGTTTATAACTAAACATTGTCATTTCATATGTTGATATAGTTCTCATATTTTTGTGATACCATATTAGAACTGATTTCTTTATGGTACACATTATGTATTAAATATCTATAACACATTGGTTCTAGTATGTCACTGTAGATTCTTGCACCATCATTATCTACCCATTCATGAAAGGAGGTCCATTTCTTTGTTGGGAGATAGTGTGCGGTATCTATAGTCCATGGTTGGTGTGGAAAAGGACTCAGATGCTACTCTCCCTCCCATATGCAGTACTACACTAGAGACTAGACTTGAGATTACCTATTGATACTTGAGTCATGGAGACTCCTGAGTTGTGGAGACTCATGCTCTATGGAGCTTTGCATTATTTATTATAATTTGAGATATTATTTATTTCTAAAAATTGTAATATTGTCTCAACTATGGTTAAAATTATATTATTTCATTAATGATTTAGATAGAGTATTTATTATCTATTCAACATTGTTCATGATTTTTATATCTATTTATGGTGATCCTTAACTAAGTGTATTAGCTATAAACCTTTTGGTTAACTAAATGAATAAAATTAGTTAAAGATCAATAATTAAATTTCTCATGGTGAAATTTGTAAAATGAATATGTGTAATTAATTTTAAAAAAGATTACTATATTCTGATAAAATCAAGTGGGTTTACAAAATGTTTATAGAAACACATAAATTTGAAATAAAAATTCAAACCAAAAAAGTGACGAACCTTAAAGTGTCAAACACAAAGAATAAGTATTGGCTAGATAAGGGAAAATATGGATACATGGGTTGTGAAAAAGCATGGGGTGTACTTTATTTAGCCAATAAATAAAAATTAAGAAAAATATATCAAATGTTTATAGAAACAAGTAAATTTGAAAGAAAAATACAAAATAAAAACATGGATGTACCTCAAAGTGTCAAACACAAATAAGTATTGGCCACATAAGGGAACATATGGAAACATGGGCCACTAAAATCACATGTGAACTTTTTTTAGCTAATAAAGAGAAAGTAATAAGTGTGATGAGGAAACTAACAAACTATGGGTCTTCTATTTAAAATACATTCATGATTAAGGTCTGGACTTCTTAGTATATGCTTCAGGAATGGCGATGGGGGGAAGGATTACCCGCTCTGTCTCACCTCTAATTCATTGATGACACGGCTTTGGTGGGGAGAGCACGGATCTGGGAGGTTGAATCTTTTAGGCTCACCCTGGACACTTACTTAGCAGCTTTCAAGCAGAAACTTAATGATCACAAGTCCTCCATAGTGTTTTTCAGCACTCCTAAGCCTATCTAGAGGAGGATCACTGCTATCCTAAGGTTTCAGCTATAGTCTCTGCCCCTCACCTACTTAGGAGTCCCCATTGTGGTGGGGAGACAGCCGAGGCTCTTTTTGCAAAATGTGCTAGATAAACTTAGACAAAAATTTAATCATTGAACTCACAGATGACTCTCTATAGTTGGAAGGATGATACTAATGCAATCGGTGATTCAGGCCCTTCTGATTTATCGTAGTATGGTTTAGGCTGCCTTGGGATACTTTCTCAAGGAATTTGATGCTCTGTCTCGCCAATTTTTGTGGAGTGACAATCTACAAAATTCCAAATGGAGCCTACTAAATTGGGACACTGTCTGTCAGCTAAAAAAGGAAGGTGGCCTGGGGCTGCGCTCTGCTGTCCTATGTAGTCAAGCTCTTGCTGCCAAACTTTATTGGTGATGGTGCTCCAACCCAGCTCAGCTTTGGGCCCGTATCCTAGCTTTCAAGTATTATTCAGGGACTGACCTGGTGGATATCTCAAGACTCCCTTTAGAGGGAAGAGGGTCACTGGTATGGGAAACTCTCAAGCATGGACCTCATTTGGTGAAACACAACCTTTTTTGGATCTATAACAGAGGTACAAATGCTCTCTTCTAGAGTGACTCCTAGGATGGGTTTCCCCCCCTCCTATCCTCTCACCCTCATTTACAGTCACTCTATGAATCTTTGCTTGGTGCTAGATGGAATATGGTAAATCATTATAAGGAGACTTTCAGGATGGGCCCAATGATGGGCTATCGATGGAAGAACATTTTGGATTGGCTGTCGGGTGAGGCTATGGAGGATCGGCTAGAGGCAACACAAATTCTAGCCTCTAGGGAGTGCAGACTTCTTCAGGATAAGGATGTGTTGGCATGGGGTGGAGATCCCTCTGGGAAATACTCTATTTCATCTGGGTACCAGGCCTTATCAAGGCAACTTTTTGGCACAGGGATGATCTCTTGGGGGAAAAAGGTATGGAACAACTACTCCTAGCCTAAATGTAATTTTTTCCTCTGGATACTGGTGCACAATAGATGTCTCACATGGGAAAATCTCTACAAGTGAGGCTCCCAAGGGCCTTCAATGTGTGTGTTATGTTGTAACAGTGAAGAAACCTTTTCCCACCTGTTCTTCTAGTGCCCCTTTGCCAATCTGATTTGGCACCGATGGTGGGATGTGTGGGAATGCCCCTGTTGGCAGGTGGTCTCTCTAACACAATTCTAGAACAAACAAGGCCACCCTCCCTTTCAGGCCATGCCTCTCTAGGTGACATGGCACATTGGTCTATCCTTTATCTTGTGGAATCTGTGGCTTGAGATAAACATGCAAATTTTTTAGAATGTGAATATGGAGCTCAAAAGCTTGTGGGGGACAATTGCGAACTCCATTCTGGAAACTGTCCATGCTAAGTGTGAAAGAGTTACAGACCTGGGATTGGTGGATTCTAGGAGTTTGGTGTGACTTGATGATGTGGCCGAGTATCTAAGCGATACTATATCCACCCATTTCTCACCTACGCATGGGCATCGATAGGGATTGCACCCTGTTAACTAGACAGGTCACTGGCTACCTCCTACAACTGACACACTAAAGGTCAACATTGATGGGTCATCACTGGGTAATCCTAGACCAGTGGGTGTTGGTAGGATAGGCTGGGATAGCTCAGGTAAAATGAAAATTTTCTTTTCAATTCATAAAGGCCATTATATGAATAATCTAATGGAAGCTCTCACGATCTTAATGGTTGTTCGACAGTGCTACTCGCTTGGTTGGCATAATATCATCTGCGAATCTGATTTATAGGTTGTAGTTAATATACTGAATAAGTGGAACTTAGAGATGATCGATTGGCATTTGGTGGGGATAGTGCAATAGGTGCTTCGACTTACCACTTCCTTGGATTCTGTGATTTTTAAGTATATCCCACGAGAATGGAACGGGGTTGCAGACTGCTTGGCTAAATGGGCCTCTAAGCATGGACCACCTTGGAATGTCTTGGATCACATGATGCTACCGCTTGATTTATCTAAGAAACTAACTCAGCTTGTTGATCTGGATAATGCTTTGTAATTGTTATTTTTCTAGATTTCAATAAAAAAATTTACCCTATTTTTAGTTAAAAAATACATTCATGATTGATGGATAGATCACAATCTTTAAAACTCATGATTGACACAAGATGTTAAAGGTATGGATGTTTGCATTTGATTTTCATAATAGAATATGAATTCTATCTACATAAATAAGTAAATAGTGACATCATAATTTGTTTATTTCATAACATATGTTCATAGTTGATTTAATAGGGAGGATTATCCCACCAAAGACTTATATAAAGCTATTTGTAATCATGTTTTCAAGATATATTTAAATCATTAAACCTTTATGCTAGTTTTTATTAAAATTATTAATGCTTAAGTTTATTTAATATTTTACTTTTCAATAAATGGCTCTCACTGATGGAGATACATGAAGACAAGATTGAAATATTGAGAAAGGGAATAATAAAACTATTCACCTTTTTTAAAATGAACTCCTCAAAAACTACATGGGCATAATGGTGAACCTTCTAACCTATTTATTGGATGACATAATTCTATATAGGGTAATAAACACAAGGAAAACATTTTTCATAGAGAGGTACATGTTAGCACTACAAGTTGCACCCTAGCTGAAAAGAGGAGTGTTCAAGTCTTACCCTCAAACTTGGACTAACATGGGAATGGTCTAGGGCTATGGGTTGCCTATACTAGACCAAAGCTCTAGGATTTTTAACAAGGCTAGCTCCTCTAATATATCATTTTGGACCTTTACTTCTAAAACCTAAAACTGGTTGGGGTGAAAAGGGAAGAGTTATAAAAGTAAAACCTATTATAACTTTTGGTGATTCATTAAGAAGATTGTCCATCCACTCATACTTGAGACTCTAAAATACTAGTGAGACATAAATAAATAATGGGATCTATTACTCTAAATGCCTATCATGCATCAACATTTCATGAAGAGGTTCATCAAGTTTGCAAAACCTAAGGGAGATGATGGAGAGGTTTAGTTCAAATCACTAATCCAGTCAACATGTCCACTATTGGATTTAGTCAAATGACATTGAACACTAAACATAACCTCCTTAACTAGACAATTTACCAGCTAGGTGAGATCATGACATGGCAAGGGAGAAAAATATACCAATTATGAAAATCAAAATTGACATGAAGACACTAGTCTAATATCCTAAAATTTGAAAACAATCATCTAATTTATTTCAAGAGGTTACAAGGATCAATCTTGGTAGAGTCTAGTCATGCCCAAGAGAGGGATCACAAATAAGAGTTTAAATCCCATATTTATATCCAACAAGAAAGTGAGAGAGAGAGAGGAGAGAAAATAATGGCATTTGAGGGATCATTGATGAGCCCAACCACCCTCAAAACAACCACTACCACCTTCTTTTGAGCCTAATCTTTGAATTAATGTCATTAATCACAAGGACAAAGTCCTCATATTCAAGGACCTAATAGAGTCATGCCTGCTTTGATGTTTGAACCCTAGATCTCTGTAGATGAAAACTAATCATATTTATTGGTTTTCTTATAGTCTTCATAATGATGATGCAACCTAATAATTAGCTTACTTGGATTTCTGACCACCTGCTACTTTTACATCATCAAGCTCTCCAACCCTTATTACTTTTGCTTATCCTCTTTGAAGCAAGTTGTCTTAATAAACCCAAGTTACTCTACCCAAGTAACTCAAATTTATGAATGCTTATTACCTCTACTTCATCAAGTTCTCCAACTCAACTAACTTGATTAGAGAAACCTAATACACTACCTACTCAAATTTTAGAGTTATGATTGATCATTACTTTTGCTTCAAGATAAGTAAAACAACTTCATAAATCATATAACACTAGCCAAAAAGAAACTAGGGTTTTAAAGATGCTTTACTTGGTAGACCAATCTAAGCAAAGTAGTCTATGAAACTTAAAGTTACAATCCCAAAGAAATTTGATGCACTACCTAAAGAACTAGAAGTTATGAATGATTTTAACTCATAAAACAAGCTAAGTAGTTTTGTAAACCCATAGAACCAAGCCAGAACAACTCAGGGTTGCAGAGCTTCTTCACTTCTACTTGATCCATGATAATCTAGACTACTTGAAAACTTAACCTAATCCCTCTCTTTCTAAAGTATATTTGTTCATTCTATTGCTCAATCATGTTCATCTATTTAAACCAAGCAAGAGCTTGGTATGTGGGCCAAAATGGCTAATAATTTTGGTGGCTCATAGGGGTTGCATGCCTATCTATAAAAAAGAACCTAAACCATGTGCCTAGTCTAGTCCATTGGGCATGGAGTCTCTACTTAGATCCATTGTATTGACTACCAATCTTGCTCTAACCTCTATTGAAACAAAACAAGGACCAAAAGGAGAACAAAACTAGATAGAGTGCCTAGAGCACTTACTAAAAAGGAAACTAACTTAAAATAGGGATAACAAACAAATGTGGTAAAGCAACACTTAGAGGAATTTGAGCAAAACTATCCTAAAATATACAGCCTAAAACTATGTGTACCTTTCCTCCTGGATCAAAAGGAAAGTTTGACAATTTTCTTGCCTTATGGGATGTGGAATTTAATGATACATGTAGCTCCTTGACTCTTGGTCTTGATACTTGCTTATCCTTTGTCTCAACTATTAGCCTCTTTATCATGGTGCTCAATGAGAACCAAATAGCTCTAAATTGGTCAGCTTTTTTCATCCAAATAGTCTTAGGTTTCTCATATTTCTCCTTAATTGCAACCTCTAATGGTGGTTTAACAAGGCATACCTATTTTATTTCTATGGCATCCTTAATAAGACTGAGCTTATTCTTTGATTAAAGTTCCTTAGGATCATTAAGGAGCTCTACATATTCTACCCAATATTGATCATTTTCCTCCATGGGAAATTCTTTGTCCACCTCCTCAAGCACTTGATCCATAACTTGACCAAAATATTCAAGTTCTTAAAAACGATTCATTTGTAGCTACCAATCATCTTTGTCTTCTTTATCATCTAGAACCACCACTTCTTCAACCTTCTCTTATTGATGCAAGAGGTCATCAAGCTGGTGTTTTTCATGCTCCAAAGCATTAATATAATCCTTAAAAGATCTCACCTACTACACTATCTCATTATCTAAATCTACGATCTTGAGCTCATCAATCTCACTCATGAAATCATGGTATAGTTGCCACCAATGGTCATCTCCTTCAGGAATTCTCCCTATCTCAGCAATGATTCGATGTGAATTATTCTCTTTTATACCTTCCAAATAAAGGTGATCTTGCACTTGATCCATATGAGCTACCACAAGATCTTGAGAAAACTCTTAATATTGGATAATTGATATGTGATCAAGAAGATCTTAAGAAACAACCTCTTTATGCAAATCTGAGACCTCCCATTGGATCTCATCTCCATCTTGTACTTGATCCTAAAACTCATCCTCCTTGAAATCATAAAATAATAAGACATGCTCTCTCTCTCCAAGAGGTGTCTCAATAATTATTTCTTCTTCCTAATCACCCAATTCATATTCATTTCCTTCTTCTTTAGATACATTTTCTTGATTTACCTCTTAGAGGAGAGGCTCTTTCTCAAAGAGTGGCATAACATATCCTTGAAAATACTCAATAAGGTGAGAAAGGTACAAAGAATCTACCATAGGTTCTTGATTTTGCTCCTAAATTTTCTCTTCTCAGATCACCTTCACCTCCTATTCTTGGTTCTTTACCTCTTGAATGGCTCTCCATGAAGGAGAGGCTCTAGGATTTTAAAGGGAAAGGAGTGGAGGTTCAGTGTCTCTTATCTAACTTCAACAATAATCTCCTCCTCCTTCTTTTGCCCATTACTTTTAATGGGTTTCCAAGATGGAAATGACCTAGGTTCTTAAGGAGGGAGGGATGGGGGTTGAATGACCTCATATTTTCTTAACTACATGACATAGTTATAAGATGAGAAAGACTAAGGTCTCTCTTTAGCCTTTTGATCTTGGTTCCCTTCCTTCCTCCCTCCTTGTCTTCATCTCTATCTCTTTGATTTGCTTTACCATATTCTCTTGAAACAGTTCCTCTTTAAGGTGGTTAGGAACACAAGAAGGATCTTGAAGAGGGATGAGGTAGGTTTGTAGAGGTTCATATCCTTCTTTATCTTGGGATCTCAATTCTATACCTACCTTACTTTTCCCACCCCATGACTTCACCACTTGATTCTGGCTTAGAACCTTGAAGGAATTTCTAAGGGGTTCTTGAATAAGGATGGAGTCTTGGACCCAAACAATAGGATATTCTATAACAAGCTCTTCATTTTTTTAACAACTCCCTTGGATAGATTTCCAAGAAGGAAAGGTCTAAGGAACATATGAATAACATGGAACATTCAAAGAAGCACATGGAATGGTCTCTTGAAGAGGAATGGATGGCATATAAGAAGGTTGAAGTGGTTTATATGAAGGCACAAAAGGTTGGCGAGGTTAGACCTACTATTTCTTAAGACCTTTTAGCTTGTCCTCAATGCTCTAAATGTAACCCCCTACATTCATCATGTCATTTGTGAGATTGCTCTAATTTTATCTCTCAATATGTGTCCATTCTTATTTTATTTGTTGTAATGAATCTCTCACATGATGAATTAGGTGAGTAGGGACATCTTGGCCATAAAATCTTTGTGACCTCAACTCTAGTGTATATTTGTCAAGGCTTATCAAAGTCCACTTATGTGATGGTATAGATGGATAATGATGGGGTTGATGAGGAAAAACATTATGATGGGATTTCTATCTATAAGAAGGATCATGACAATATCCTTGATGATAAGGATCATGAGAAACTTGACAAGGATCCTCATAGCTTTAATAGGGCTTATGATAGGGATGATAAAACTTAAATAGATCATGTTGATTGTATTAAGGCTGATGATAAGGGGGTCAATAATAAGAGTAACTACCATAACTATTCATATTAACCTCATAGATTAAATGAAATATAAAAAACTAATTAAAAACTTTATTGATGCATACTTGGTCTGCTCATAACAGAAGCTTGATTTGGATTCACCATTGGTGCTAATGTGCTTGCTTACAAAATATGATAGAGGAAAGACACACCAACAATATTTATCTTATTTTGGACCTCATCCCATCAAGTATGCCAAAATTTTTATCACTCTAGGTTACACCCTAGTTGAAAGGAGGAGTGTTCAAGTCCTACCCTCAAACCTAGACTAACATGGAAATGGTCTAAGGTCATGGGTTGCCTATACTAGACTAGACCTCTAGGATTTTTAATGAGTCTATCTCCTCTGATGCATCATTTTGGACCTTTGATTTTAAAACATAAAACTAGTTGGGGTGAAAAAGGAGGAGTTACAAAAGTAAAACCTATTCTAACTTATGGTTATGCACCATGAATATTGTCCATCCACTCATACTTGAGCCTCTAAAACACTAGTGAGACACAAAAATAATAGGATTTATAACTCTAAATACCTACCATGCATCAACATTTCATGAAGAGGTTCATCAAGTCAGCAAAACCTAAGGGGGATGATGGAGAGGCCTAGTTTAAGGCACTAATCCAATCAACATGTCCACTGTTGGCTTCTGTCAAATGGCATCAAACACTAAAAATAACCTACAATTCACCAACTAGATGAGATTAGGATTTGGCAAGGGAGAAATCTATACCACTTATGCAAATCAAAACTAAGTCAAACACACTAGTGTAATACCTTGAAATCTAAAAACAATCATCTTATTTACCTCAAGATGTTACAAGGCTCAATCTTGGTAGAGTCTATCCATGCCCAAGAGAGGGATCATAAATAAGAGTTTAAATCCTGTATTTATATCCAATAGGAAAGTGAAAGAGAGAGGAGAGAAAATATTAGTGGTTAAGGGATCATTGATGAGCCCAAACACCCTCAGAATAGCCACTACCACCTTATTTTGAGCCTACTACTTGAATTAGTGACATTGATCACAAAGACAAAGTACTCATACTCAAGGACTTGATAGGTCTATACCTACTTTGAATTTTAACCTGAGTTCTTTGTAGATGAAAACCAATCATATTTATTATTTTTCCTATAGTCTTCATAATGATGGTACAACCTAACAATTATCTTACCTAGAGTGCTGACCACCCGCTACTTCTACATCATCAGACTCTCTAACACTTATTACTTCTACTTATCGTCTTTGAAGCAAGTTGTCTTACTAAATCTGAGTTAATCTACCCAAATAACTTGGAGTTGAGAATGCTCATTACATCTACTTCATTGGGTTCTCTAACTCAAGTAACTCTCTTAGATAAAATTGATACACTACCTATTCAGAGTCCAAAGTTGTGACTACTTATTGCTTATGTTTCAAGTTAAGTAAATCAACTCCGTAAACCCATAGAACACTAGCCAAAAAGAACCTAGGGTTTCAAATCTATTTTACTTGGTATACCAATCTAAGCAAAGTAGTCCATGAAAGTTGAAGTTACAAGCCCAGAAAAAACTGATACACTGCCCAAAGAACCCAGAGTTGTGAATTATTTCAAATCATAAAATAATCTAGGTAATTATGTAAACTTGCAAAAGCTAGTTAGAACAACCTAGGGTTGCAGATCTTCTTCACTTATGCTTGATCCATGACAATATAGACTATTGAAAACTTGATCAGATTCCTCCCTTTCTAAAGTATATCTACTCTTTCTATTGCTTGATCATGTTCATCTATTTAAAACAAGTAGGAGCTTAGTATGTGGGCCAAAATGGCCAATAGTACATGAATACATTAAATGGGTTTATTAATAAATTTCCTCATCTAAAAGGTTCAATGCCTGAGTGATATCTATTGATAGAACCTACTTATTTTTCAATAAATACCTATCCAAGGAAAATAGATCCAAATTTTTTCCATAAATATGGGAAAATGATTATGGACATGAGAATTTGGGAAAACTATTGTTGGGAAATGGTGTAAGTAAATAAATTGGTATGTAAAGACATTTATGATTTAAATTATTGTGTATTTGATGCATATACATTGAATATTTCGAGTTGGTTTACCTATTCAAAATATTTGTTATGTATTTTAGTGATTGTTGACCAAATAACAAGCATGAAATTTATTATCTATAATATATAATAAATGTGCAAGTGGATTGAAGCATACAAAGTGAAATAAAAAAAACTAAAAAGGAGGAAATATATTTATTTAGGTATATTTATGGGAATAAATCACTTCTAAATTAGCCTTTGTAAGAGCCATATTGGACCCAAGAGTGCACAATTAATTAGATATATAAATATCTTTAATATATAAAAGGAAAATGGTGACCCAACCAATGTAGATGAATAAGATTTAGACATTGTGGAAGGATGTGAATAATTTATAAGTAATCATTATTATATATTTATAATATTTTTTTACAAACTATTTATTATAAAATTTCTATTTTTTTCTTTCCACTATATTATTAGGTTAAGACATATAATAGGATGTGGATTGATGGAAAGTAATTTCATATATAAATATGTGGAAAATAAGAGAGCTTATTGAGATTGTAGAGTTTTTAATTGTGATTAGGATACTCATGCAAGTTACAAAGACTAAAAATTAATTGAGGGGAAAATAGACTATATTGGGTTAGTACAAGAAATAAAAAAGTTGAATTATAGAAGCTTCAAAATTGTGTTGCTCAAATGTAGATGGCATGGGGATCTTGATGGTAATAATTGTTTTACCCTATTTATTATTTAACACATAGACTTTTGTTTAATAGGTTTAAAATTTGAGGAAGATCAAAATGCTAAAGATATAAAATTATTAAAAATTATAATTTTAACTTGCTAGATATGGAAAGATGTTATTTTTGGAAAACATTTATAAAGAAAACACTTATTTTAGATCTGATTTCTGGTTGACTATTTTGGATATTTGACAACAAAAATTAACAAAAGACTAGATTGTGACAACTCATAATTAGTAATTGAATCTAACAATGCTTTTGGATAGGTTTGTGCTTCCTAGACAATTGCACAAGTTGGTCATGTCTTTTACTTGTGATTTTTTTTTTAGTTTACTTTGACTAATTTATAATAGTGAAAAAAGGTATAATTATGATAACACAAGATCAAGAACACAATATGAAGATATTTATAGACAAGACCCCCCTATGTAGACAACAACAAAAGTCAACTATGTCTATTAATAGCAGACTTGTTTGCATTTATTATGATGATAATATGTTTATTTCGTGTTCTAAATTTGTGTCTAATGAGAGGCTTAAGATAATGTGATTATAATATTTCCATGTGGATATCTTTATTCTTCTATTATTTGTTATGGAAACCTTAGGTGTCTTTGTGAGAGATAAAAACCTAAAAAAAAGAGAGGGGAGTATAATGGGTTGAGTTAAACCCAATCACCCCCTTGATGATTAACTACTTCGTACATATCCAAATAATCCAAAGAGGAAATCAAGCCACACATAATTATCCTAACTAGAGTGATTGTGTATTTGTGATCCTTGACTATATGTATACATAGATAAATATGGATTTCATAATTGAAAACTATTTACTTGTTTTGAGATGCTTGAAAATTGGATTATGAATGATCCTTGTGAATGATCTTGAATTTGGGAAGAATAAGGCATATTATTATCAATGTTCAATAGTATGTAAGTGTTCAATAGATAGTTCTAAGATAGGAATAATGAATTAAATTTTATTTGTATTTATACTAAACATTTTGATAATTTCCTTTAGCCAACCTTATGAAATGTGCAAACAGACCTAAATAAATATTTAGAAATTTAGAAACTAGTCATTAATTGGCATCATATTAGGCTACGCTAGATGGATCAGTCTATTTTGATTTGTATTTATAGAAATTATTTTTTATAATATCCTTTAGCTAACCTTGTAAAATGTATGGGAATACCCAAATAAACATTTCAAAATTTAGAAATTAGTCATTAATTGGTGCAGATGAAGCTATGATAAGCGAAAAGGTTTGTGACAATGGACCTATCTACTTAGGTCAAACTTGTTCTAGAGTGTTAGAGACTGTTGTATTGAATTGAAGGTATTCAAAGAGTGATGTAAAAAATGTTTTACCATTAATTTTAAAATTTGTGTAATGGTGAGGGTGAATAGAGGTTCAAGCCCACATATAGATAATTTATTTAGAGGAATGGCAAGTAAGAGTCATGCATTTGGGACTAATTCATGTGGTTTAGGATGTGTCAAAAATTATCATTGTCAAGTGATTATGACCAGATTTAGGTATCTCCATTTCCCCTCACTTTATTCTAATAATAAAATTTATAGAGTAAAGGAGAAATAATTAAAAATAAATGTGTAAAACATACTTTATCTTTCATAGGATACTCCACTTGTCTAGAGCACTCAAATTTAGAGAACTTTGAAATAACACACGAAGTAGTCATTTGTCCATATTTGAAATTTAAAAAATCTAAAATTTTAAGTTTAAAGAATTGAAAATAGAGAAAGGAATGAGTACACATATATGGATATGAAAAAACATTGATTTATGACCTATAAAATATGGTGAAGCATTGGAAAAATGTTCCCCATTGTTGAAGCACTTGGAGAGATGGTTCATCATGTTGAACCAATGGAAAATTGAGATGATCAATTCTAAATTTTTGATAAATAATCAATCCTTTGAGTTCAAAATATTTATACTCCAATTCTCATGAATGAGGAGTAGTACCCAGTTTACTAATCCAAATAAGGTGGAACAAAGATGGATTCAATAGAAGTGATGTGAAGGACATTGAATATTACTTGAATTGAACATAAATTAACTATAACCAAATGAATCACACTATTGTAGATAGATATATTTTTTTATTTTAATGATCAAAAGAGAATGAATAATATTCATGCCACCATCATGGCCTCAATGCCAATAGATTTGGATTGAAATAAACATTTTCCTTTTTAATCTATAAATTGTATTGTACTTAATATGCACATGAACTAGTATCATTCCTTTTCAAATTTCAAAAATTTATTTATTTGCATGAATAAATATCATTCCCGATGAATATGTGTTAAATGATATGAAATTACATGCATCCATATGCTTAATTGTAATTGTATTTAAAGCATGTAACTTATATCCTTGTAACTATATTTCACATGCCCATGAATATGCATTAAAGTGTGTATGAAAATTTAATTCATGTTTTTGTAAATTTATTGTATTTGATGTGCCAATACTTGTAATGTGTCTAATTTTTTAACTTATTTGATTTTTTGAAATCTATAATTTGTCATAAGATCTAATTTTTAATTACTTTGATTCTTTGGAATATTTTTTTGAATCTAAAATATGATTTTGAATTACACTAAATCTTTGAAATACATGCTTTAAATCTTTGCAACTTTTATTTTGTCCCAAATCTAGTTTTTCCTATTCATGGAGGCCTAGATCTCTAAGACAAGCTCATAATGCCCCCTTTTTGAGATGATGGATGTAGTCTTGAAGTCACTTATCTCTAAATAAGATTCATTATATCATGTGACAAATATGTAATCATGTATAATTATGTCAACATGTGAAGAGTATGCCATTATAGTAAATTAATTATCATTTAATCATGTATGTAACATATTGAATGCAAGGCATACATGTGTCATGTATAGATAGATATAACAATTAGGCATGCAATAATGTAACCATATATGAATAATATTTTGACATAAAATCTCATGATATGTATCATGGAAACACTAATCAAGCTCAAAAATTAAAACAAACACAACACACAATGTCACACATAATGTGATGGGTCACATACAAGGGACATGTTCAAATGCCATGCATGCAAATATTATACATATAGGGCAAAGGGATATAATCAATAGACATGTTCAAATTTCACACAAGTAATTATTTCACACATAGGCCTAGGGGTCACATAAAATAAGCAAACAATGTCTAGCCTATCATGCAAGAAAATAAACAACATCTAATGAGTATAGAACAAGTGAAAATTAGTGTACACTATCCATATGTATCAATGTTGCATTATAAAAAAAAATAGTATATTCATGCAACATGATTTAAGATATGAGTATTTAGTAAAAAACTTGTAAGATATATAGAATATGGTAGATAGGTCATAAAAATATATAACTTACTAATAATGTAATATGTATAATAATATGCCCCCAACATAGGCATGACCATTGGGTAGAAGGGAATCCAACATATAATAATCTATACATGATATGTATGTCTTCCATAACACTAATATACCTTTTGAAATGCATATGTGTATGAAATATAATATGATATCTACCAAACATGTCATAAATTACATATGTAAATAAGTAAACTAGAAACTCATGTCATGCTCAAGTCCCCATTTTTTTATTTTTTGAGATTTTTTTGAATTTTTTTTGTGTATATATTTTTAATATTTTTAATTTTTTTCTATATTTTTGACATTTCATTTCTATTTTTGACATTTTTAAATCATAACTAACATATGATCCCATCAATGAGAGGACCATAGTGAATGCTTATATCATAGAGTTGGAAGGTGAATTTTTATGAATAAAAAGTGCTACATGTAGAATATAAATGTAAAAATATATCAGGTGTTGTAACATAAATATCTTGATCATTTATCATAGTATCTTTTACCAGATGTGTAACTCAAGAAGGTTAAATAACTAGTGGAGTTTGGTGGACATTAGGATAAGGCCTTACTTCATATGCTCACTAAGTAACATGATTAAGTATCAAAGGTACCACCTTAAGATTCATTGTAGAAAATGCATATCTATTTTGAGATTTGAGTAAATTTTTAATGTGAAACATAGTTTCTAAGAGGGTGTACTACTTTAATTTGAGATTATTGTATAAAATTATTATGTATAGGGGAAAAAATTGAATATAAACTATGTTCTTGAATACGTGAAATAACAAATTGTGATGGTGGTGAGGGGGAAGGAGGAGGAGGTGTTACCACTAACTGTAGAGGGTGATCATAATGAATGCCTAAAAATTTTACCACTTGATTACAATGTATATATTTGAGACATAAATGTATGTTAATAATATTACATGGAAATTTTGTATCCCAAGGTGTCTTAATAAAATATTAAAGACCCCTATGCTTGGTAAGATTAAAAATGAAGTATCCAATATTTCTAAATCAACCTAAAGATGTAGCATTAAATTAATAAGAGTATTATATATGTGACCATAGAATGCTTTGAATAATTTTGATCTACCTTTTAATTCATTATTTGTATAATGAAGGGTGTGAAGGAGTAACATTGTACACATTTTCACTTGATTGATTGTCGATCATGACACTATGTATAATCAAACTAACTGATAATCTAATTTTAGTTAATCATGCTAATGGAAACCTAAAAAATATATCATATAAAACATAATTTAAAATTGCATTTTTATATTGTATATTTGGAGATATATTTTTATAAAGAGTCACACTTGTATTAGTTACTTGTGATACTAGTGGTTGACTTTTTTATGCTCTTTTGATTTATGTGAAATATGTATTACATGTTTAGATCTGTGATCTAAAGCTTGGAAATTTTACTTTGGTATCTATGTTTGTATAATGTGAGATTAGATTTATCTTAGACCATATTATCCTTTATGCTTATTCTTTTAGACACTCAAATTTAATCATTAAGTGTTTGATAATGTTTAATCTTGAAATCCTTACCTCACTTGGCATATTATCCATTTTGTTAATTCAGATACTCTATGAGAGTATTCACTATTACATTGAGTGTCTAGGAAACACTGAAAACATCATTCATACATCCATATTATACTCACAAGTTATTTTCAACCAACTTTCATTATTCATGGTCCTTTAGGGACAAGACTCAGTTAGGTAGATATGGTCGTAGTGTAGCTTTTTCCACTAGTGCAACCTTTTCCCCTATGCTCCAATAGTAAATTTTAAAATTCAAGACATTTCATATTACCCATTTATCTATTTTAAGAAGGGTTTATGAAAATTATTTCAAATATTTCTCTATATGATCACATTAAGGCCTCTTAAAACATAATTTATTAATCACTTAGAAATTTCATTCTACGTCACTAGGAAATTCTATTTTACATTAAATAAAAAGGCACTAATCTTTCCAAATTCAATTTTGATTTATTATAAAAGTCATAGGCCAAGTATGAAGTTATTTTATTTTAGGTCAAGGGCACTCATTGCCAAGCATTCAATTCAATCTATCTAGTTGCATTCATTTAATGAATATCAAGATTTAAACAATAACTTTAAGAGGGAAAACTACACCAATGTAAGGCCATTTTAGGATATGTTGGAAACACTCATATTATATGGGATTTTTTAGCATAGGTCAGCTATTCCCCTTGACCAATTTCCCCTTTTGCATTTGATGTCCATTTGGTTTATAATATAACTAGGGTTTTGTTTTTTATTCTTCAAAGCATCAAATTAGCACACATAGACAATCTACAAATCCTCATAAATACCCACAAGTGCATAAACATAAAATTAAATTGCATAATCAATCAAGACATGGTTGCAGTCAATAGATAAGACTACTTATCTCAACATAGTTTGAAATTATAATTTTGATTATGACACAGTTCATGGGTCATTTTAGGTAGATTTCATTAAGAATCAACCTACATAGCCGACATAGATTTAGTTTGAGCTAGGTTTGAATATCTACTTATCACTTTAATATTTATAGTTCATTTCAATTTTTATAAGCTACTATATTGTACATTTAGGATATGTATATTTTGTAACCTAAATCATATCTATTGACTGCAACCATGTCTTGGTTTCTTAGGGAAGTTAATCTCATTGTACCCCTATAGAGGGGATAAAGGGCTACATACATGACTTTGTGTCTATAGTTAGTACTCTTAAACATTGGATTAACATTAATTTATGAATGAACAAGTATATTTGAGAGGGCACACAATCATTCAAACCCTTTCCTTGATCATCATCTATACCTTAATTTATGCTTATATGTATTCATAATGGAATAGGAGATATGCATTGATGAGACTTTATGTTTTCTCATTTCTTCTACCACACTAGTGATCTATCATAGACCTAGGTAGGATATGGATTTATTGAGAATTTATTCATTATTTTGATCGATGATTCATCATTTAGGTTGTAGGGGTTACCCCTATTTTTAAAATACCACTACCACTATCTCTATATCTTTGGATGTAGAGACAACTAGGGCAAGTACGAGTGATCATGGAACTGAAATAAGTGAGGAAGTTTAATTTGAAGGTTTTTCATGAGGTATTGGTGCTAACCCAAACACTCACTTACCTAATGTTGTTCTTAATCTACCTAAATTTGATAAATCTTGAATTTTTTTAATATTTACACTCTCATTAATTATTTTATGGGAAGATTCCCCCCTAAGAACATCTTGAATCAATGGATTCATAACCATTACCAAGGCCATGGTGTGAAATTAGAAAGAGTCCAAAACCTTGCCAAGGGTTTATTCTTATTTCATTTCACCAACCCAAAGTACTGAAAATGCAATGTTAATCATGGTCCTTGGTTCATCCACAACACATTGGTAATGTTCTTGTTGGACTTAAGACTTTCAAGTTTTGAAGCAATTAAAATTGAAAATTCTAGTCTGGGTCAAGTTTCCTAGCTTGCCTCTCCTCCTCTAGGGTTTTATTGACCAAATAATAAAACCCTTAAGGCATTTAATATTCCATGAATAGGAAAAATGTTTTATGGCCCATTCCAAAAAAGAGGTATGTGTGGAAGTAGATCTAGACTAAGATCTTAAAGTGATTATTGACATTCAAATTGGGAATAATCAATTTACTAAATAGGTGATTTAAATTAATTTACTAAATACTCAATTTAGGTTCTAGTTGATGTAGAGACCTATTTCATTCTCTATTAACCCAACTCTAACACTTGTAATGAATAATGAATGCATCCAATCTTCTCTAACTTCTCACGTACATCAACTCTCTCTATCATGTTTGATGTCATTCTCAATCATGGTAATTTTTATTAATCTTCTTGTATTCTCTATAAATACCTTAATAACCCTTGTTATACTCATAATTTATCCATACACATCATTCCAATTCTACAAAATCCCTATACAAACAATCTCATACACTAGTCCTCACTAGGCTATAGGCTGTTTTGATGAAATCACTCAAATTCTTGATCTAGGTCTTATCTTGTCTATATTTCACATGGATAGCCTATAATAGACTCAAAACACTTGTCTTAACACAACTCAACCTCACTTACAACCTTAAGTGTCTAATTTACTTCTCAAACCTTCAACCACCCTTCACTCCTAGTAGCCTTTTTTATACCAATTTTGGATCGTATGAACAAATACATCCTTGTCTTGAAATTTTGATAAACTTTCTAGATACCCTCTATCCTCACTGTCCTCTCTACAAATTTTCATGAGCTAACTCATTTGCTTTCCCCATTTTATATCTTCTTTCTCATTCAAATTAGCCTTCATTAGGCCTAATGACCCATTCTTACTACACAATTAGATTTATCTATATTGACAAAGGTTGTACAAATATAAAACCTTCAAAATATTATTCTACACCTCAAACTCCTTCTAACTAACAAGTTTCACCTAATTCCACTAGTGCAAACATTACTTATTCCACTTTTGTGTTTTTGCCCTAAACTAGGGTTTTTATGTTCTGCAAAGACATGAGAGGGCTCAATATTTATTTAATTAATTAAAAATTACTTCCAAATGTTCAAAATACCCTAAAAAATTATATCTAACATAACCCCACCTTTTTCAAACTTGAACTTCTCTTGATAAACTCCTGATCACATTCCAATCATAGATTCCACACTATTCTATGTCATAATCTACTTATAGCAAGAGAGTATAGGGTTTTGAGTACTTATTAGCTTACCTAAAGGTCTTAGACATTACTCAAAGGTTCCTTTGTGTCAAATTGTCTTAATTTAATGTATTTACACTCTTTAACCATCACCATGCTTGTCATCCATTGTGGAGTTTATACAAATAATTCTTGAATGTGTCTAGTAAATAGACTACACACAATATGTTATCTTAAACCCTGGGATTTTGGAAAAAAATAGAAATACATATGGCTTATTACATGACATAAGTGTGTTCTTACCTTTAAAATTCCCTTGATATAAACTGTACTGCACTAGACAGTTTCAATCTTCTTTATCCTCTTGGCTTCAATAATAAACACAAAATTTTTAACACAATCACTAGTAGTTTCAAACTACAATATAGAATAATATTCTCATAGGTTTTAAGACTTTAAATATATCAATAAAAATCACAAGATGATATTAATACACTAGTATAAAATCATAGGTTTCAAATCTACTATCTTTCATAGATTTCTTCTCATTACATCGTACTATCACCATGGACAGAGTATAGGGTTCTTGATGGTTTTCACTCCATTATCAGACTCCTCTATACCTCTACCTCTTAAAAACCTTTAAAATTGAGTATTTTCAACTTATAACTAACTTGTATCTACATATTTACCACCTTTTCTATCCAAAAACTCATTGCATACATCTTCTACCCATAAAGTAACCACTTACTTAGATAACAAACTCTGATGTCAACTACCTTCATATGGTAAAATACATTCAAGAATCTAAATCTTGTCATTTTACTCATGTCATGTATATAGACACCTTATAAACTCATTTAGGACCTAATCATAACATTTAATAAAATGACTTTATTTGCCACTTCCTCAAGACACTCCTAAGCACACTAACTACATTTCAAATATTCAAAATAGAGTTTTGGTAGGAAACTCTCCCTAGCCAAATAACATCAAACTAAGACACCTAATGACTCTTATAAAGACTCCATTCCCTTCTAATGTATTCTAAAACACCAACCGCATTTACACATGATCAAATTTACACAACTTGCTTGATGCTCCTACATCATACTCCCGGGCAAGAAAGAATTGATTGTTGTACTTTTATTACTTGTATTCCAATTCATGCTCTTTAGATCATCTTTCTCTGCTACTCTTACTTCCTGATTTAGATGCTCATCTTATTTTATCTCATTATTGAATTTATCAAAGACTATTCTACCTTCTTACTTGCACTTCTTTCTTGCATTAACTTGCACTTATTTTACACTCACTCTTTAGACTTTCCTTCTATAATATGGGCTATATATGCCTCAATATATTACTACTACAACTGTATTCTCACCTTCCTCTATTTTCATCCTCATGCTTGTAACAAATTTAAAAATAATTTCTTGCCTACCTACTATCTTAATGAGATTCAAGCCTCCATAAGAATCCATGTCTTCAATCTACTGGACTGCTACCATCAATGCCTTCTCTTCATGTTTTTTGTCCTATTTCATGAGGTCCTCAACTATTGAAATCTATACATACTCTTCATTTAACTTCATTTCACCATTTAAGTCATCTCTTTAAGGTTTCTATCTCTACTTCCAATTATTCTTGACTATCATAGACAAATGGGTAATCATTTTTCACACCTTGGTATATCAATTGCATTTCATTTTCCAAGCCTTAAATGAGGCCTTCAAACTGGTCTACTTCTTTGTCCTTCCAATCACCTAACTGGCTACCACCAGATTCTTTTTCTTCACTAAACTTCATCACATCCTCCTCAAAGTACTATTTATCTTCATCCACTTTTTTGTATGTTTCCCACTCAAGCAAAGACTTTACATCTCTTTGTTGATTTTTTTTCATAACAACTTCTTATACTCTCTTTCCTCTTTCATGTCTTTCCTCTTCCTTTTATTTATCTGTACCCTTATTGGCCACTTGAGTGTCTTATTTCTCATGACCCATACATATTATGGGATTTCACTTTCTCTCATTTGCTCCATGATGACCATCAACTCATCTAATTGGTGCCTTACTTCTGTCATCTCTTTTTCCAACTCTTTCCTTTTAGTGTCTTCTTGTACCTTCCTTTATTTGAGGTAGATCTTCTCAAACTTTCCATATTTTCTCTTTTCTCTCTTTATATTCATATTATCCTCTTGTTCTCACTTGGACCTATTCTTCTTGACAATGCTCATCCAATTTCCACTCATGACCTCTCACTTGGGTCTATCACTCTCTCTATGACCTCACACTTGGGTCTATCTCTCTTTCTTGTCCTTCTCCTAGGACTCATTTCTCTCTATTCAAGCTCTTCTTGATCTCACTCTTGAGATTTCCAATAGCTCTATCTCTCTCAACAAGACTCACTGGCTTTAGGGTTGCTTACCACACTTAACTTTTCATTCATACCTCAACACTATTGCATGATCATATTAAAACTTAAAATGAAAACTAAACAAAACATGTACCTTGTCTTCTTATAGATTGTATTTCTTCTCTTCTCATGAAATTTTCTACTCTAATATCAAATGATTTAGAGACCTATTTAATTCTCTACTAACCCAACTCTGACCCCTGTAATGAGTAATGAATGCATCCAATCTTCTCTGACTTCTTACGTACATCAACTCTCTCTACTAGGTTTGATGTCATTCTAAATCATGGTCCTTATTACTAAGATTTTTGGATTATCTATAACTTCCTTAATTATCACTATTCTATTCATATTTTCTCCATACAACTCATTCTAATTTTGCTCAATCCCTCTATAAATAATCTCATACACTAAGCTTCACTAGGATATAGGCTCTCTTGATCAAATGACTCAAATTCTTGATCTAGGTTTTATGTTGTATATATTTCACATGGATATCCTCTAATAGACTCAAAAAACTTATATCAACACAAATAACTCTAAATTAAAACCTTAAGTGTGTACCTTACTTCTCAAACCTTCCACCACTCTTCACTCCTATTAGCCTTTTTTTTTATAAATTTGGGACTATATAGATAGGTACATCCTTGTATAATGCATTTGATTACCTTTATTGATATTATATAACCTCAATGTCCTCTCCACAAAGTTTCATGAGCTAACTCACTTGCTTTCCCCCTTTTCTAGCCTCTTTCTCATTCAAATTAGTCCTCATTAGGCCTAATAACCCCTGCTTACTACACATTCACCTTTATCTATATGGACAAAGTCCATACTAATCTAAAACCTTTAAAATATTCTTTTACATCTCAAAATCCTTCCAACTACCAAGTTTCACTTGATTCCACTAGTACAAACATTAATTATTCCATTTTTTGTGTTTTTTCCCTAAACTAGGGTTTTTGTGTTCTACATAAATTTGAGAGGGTTCAATATTAATTTAATTTAATCACACTTAATTATAAACATTCAAAATAAATTTATAAGGTTTGTAAAACATATTACCACCTTTTTTAAACTTGAAATTCTCTTGATAAACTCTTGATCATGTTCCAATCATGGATTCCATAATATTCTATGTCACAATCTACTTGTAGCAAGAGAGTACATGGTTTTGAGTACTAATTAGCTTACCTGAATGTCTTAGACATTACTCTAAGGTTAATTTTCACCATATTGTCTTCTTTTAATGTATTCACACTCTTCAACCTTCATCATGCTTGTCATCCATTGTGGAGTTTATACACATAATTCTTGACTATGTCTAGTAAATAGATTACACATAGTCTATTGTCTTAAACCCTAGGGTTTTATAAACAACCAAAAATACATATTCCTTATTACACCACAAAAGTGTGTTATTACTTCTATAATTACCTTAATACACACTATAATCCACTAGATAGTTTCAATATTTTTTAACCTCTTGGCTTTAATAAATAAATATAAAATTTTTAACATAGTCACCAGTCTTTTCAAACTACACTAAAAAATACTATTCTCAAAGGTTTTAAGACTTATAATATATCAATAAAAATCATAAGATGAGATGAATACATAGGTATAAAAGCATATGTTACAAATCTACTATCTTTCATTGATTTCTTCTCATTAAATAGTAATGTCACCATGGATAGAGTACAAGGTTCTTGATGGTTTTCACTCCATTATTAGACTCCTTCATACCTTTACCTCTTAAAAAACTTCAAAAATAACTCCTATCAACTTATAAATAACTTCTATCTACATATATACCACCTTTTCTATCCAAAAATATGTTGCATACATCTTCTACCCATAAAGTAACTACTTACTTGGATAACTAAATCTGATGTCAACTACCTTCATATGGTAAAATACATTCAAGACTCTTAATCTTGTCATTTTACTCATTTCATGTATGTGTACACCTTCTAGAAACATTTATGACCTAATCATAACATTTAGTAACATGACTTTCTTTGAAACTTCCTCAAAACACTCTTAAACACACTAACTGCATTTCAAATATTAAAATTAGAGTTTTGGTGGGAAACTCTCCCTAGCCAAAGAAAATCAAACTAAGACACCTAATGACTCTTCTAAAGAATCAATTCCCTTCGAAAGGATGCTAAAAAGCTAACCACATTTTCACATGATAAAATTTACACAAGTTGCTTGATGCTCTTACATCACAAGTCCTCAAATTATATGATATAATAATGTCCCTTAATGGTACATTATCCTCCTGCTCTTTAGGAAAAGGGTGGACCTGAAGCTAGATCCTAAAATTGAAATGCTGATGGTTGGACCACTATCACTAATAAAAATAACAACTCAGCAATAGGTAATGGTAAACCTTACTCTTCTTCTTATCACCCAATCATGGGTCCTAATGTGTTGGTTCATGTTAGAAAAGATATTATTTATGTGCCTAATAAGGCTTCACCTCCAGTTATGCATAAATTTAAAGCAATGTCTACTTTTGTTGATACTCCCTCTTTAGTCCTACTAGCTCAATTATCATAAGCCTCTCCTAGGGTGACCTCATAAGAAGAGGATAATAATCTCATTACCCTAGACTATAAAGTAGTACTCAAGTGTTATAAAAGCATCTCTCCTTCTAATGAGGATGAATACATGGACCCAACCCCCAACCCTAAATAGAGTTGAGTTGAGTTTAGTTGGCCCAACCCCATCCCCATCAATAGAGATCAGATTTGGGAGGGTGCCCCCTCTATTTAAAACAAGCGAAATCCTTTCTAGATTGAAAAATTTATGAAGCATAAACCTTCTTTTAATCAGTTTATCACTCTTGAAGGTCTCAAAGAGATGACACGAACCTCAATTTTTCCCAATAATATTCTTTTCTTAGAATATTTGAGACATTAATGATCCAGAATCTAAGTACTTGGTTAAGAATAATTGCCATGCTTTTAGCAATATGAAAATTATTTATATGCACGAAGTCAAGGTCTTTGGCTTTCTCCTATAGAATGCAACATGAATTATTTAGCCTGGGGACCTTTGCCAAAATACAATGCATGACTCTAGACATGGTGGGGTCATCACTCTTTTAACTTCATATCTTTCTAAAAAAATCATTCATGGGGATCTTACCCCATTCATCATGTTATTTGGAATCTATTTGAATTTGATAATCACATCATTTGGTTGGTAAATCTATATGCCTCTAATGATTCTATGGAATGGAACCTATTTTAGATATGGTCAATATACTCTCTTCCAAATTGAAAATTGGATCCTTTATGGGTATTTAAACATTGTCAAATATCTTGAGGACAAGGATGGCCATCCTCACATGGATTGGTGTACTATAGAATGGGAGGCATGGTTTTACATGCACAACAAACTTGGGGTGTTTTATCTAAACCACCACTAGAGGAAAGATTCAAAATTTTGCTAGTATACTTATCCCAATTTTTGACAAGGAGAGGATCAATTTATTAAATGTTTTGATCATGCTCTATTGGCTAAACAAGATCTCTTCCTTTTTTTCCTATTCAAGATATCCAATTTATATTCTCTCTGACACCTTTTTGTCAGATCATCATCCTATTTGCTTTAATATTGAATGGTCTACCCATTAAATGAGGCATAATAAAACCCACATATATATATACCTCCTCATTTTTTATCAAATGCATTTGAGGTCTAAGTTGAACAACTTTGGCTTTATATACCTCCTCAACTTGCAAATTTTGATGCCAAAGAACCATTTGGGTTTGTAAATACACATTAAAAGGAGAGGATTCAAGCTTCTCTTATCCTTATAGGTACTCATGGTTTGTATCATTATGAACATGTTATAAACATATAAAGGCTTTCTTACCATAAACATGAAGAAAGGTGGTAGTGCGATCAAGATCATTATTCCACCATTATATCTAGCCAGAGTCCCTATTGGGCCTAGGAGTCACGTTCTAAATTATAAAAATGTGTCCAAAAATTATCTCATGCTTAAGATAAGAAATATATATATATATATATATATATATATATATATATATATATATATATATATATATATTTCTTATCTTAAGCATGAGATATTTTTTGGACACATTTTTATAATTTAGAACGTGACTCCTAGGCCCAATAGGGACTCTGGCTAGATATAATGGTGGATTAATGATCTTGATCACACTACCACCTTTCTTCATGTTTATGGTAAGAAAGCCTTTATATTTTTATAACATCTTCATAATGATACAAACCATGAGTACCTCTAAGGATAAGAGAAGCTTGAATTCTCTCCTTTTAATGTGTATTTACAAACCCAAATGGTTCTTTGGCATCAAAATCTGCAAGTTGAGGAGGTATATAAAGCCAAAGTGGTTCAACTTAGACCTCAAATGCATTTGATAAAAAATGGGGATAATGTCTCCTAGGAAAATATCTCTCACTTGCACTTTACAAGAGATATTGATAGAATCAAAGTTGTCAAGGAGGGATCTAGTAGAATTACCAAACTCCTTGACATTCTACATGATTTTATTCACCATTATCATGGTGTTTTCTCAGCTTAGCCCAATTTTCATAAGTGTGAAGCTAATCTTTCCCAGTGCCTTCAATCTATCCCTTATAAATTTGTTGATGCTTAACAAGTTACCTATGATAGGCCTCTTACCCTAAATGATATTAACAAAGTGGTTATGTAAATGGTTATCGATAAATCCCCAAGCATTAATGGTTTCCCTTATAATTTTTATTAGACCTTATGGCATACAGTGTGTCCAAATATTTATAAGGTCTATTTTGAAGCTGTGTTGATGGTTTACTATTAATGGAGCTCATTACTCTCAATTTGAGCTACACAAATATATCGATCAAAGATTTCATTTAGTTCTTTTGATTTATATGCTAATAGTTTAAGGGTTTGGCTATATGTTAGATAATTATGCCTCTAGGTGCTTGGTGAAAGGCATCTCTCTCCCTAATTTTGACTATCAACTACTAAATGGTCATTTTATTGATGTTTATTTTCTCACTCTCTAGGAAGAGGAAGAGTCAGTTAATAATGGTATGGATTTAATTCATATTTTTTGTTTGGCTTTAGGGTCTTCCATTTAATGGAATAAAACATAGTGTTATCACCATTATCTTTCCCAAACCTCCTTGGATGGAGGGATATCAATGGGAGTGCCTTCTTCCAAGTATTTAATTTAAGTTCATTGGCATTCCTTTTGATTTTCATGCCTCTCCAACTGAACTTTGGTCCTATGTTGTTTAATGGGTTGAGAAGAAAAAATATTTTTGTATCACAAAACCCTTGTTTTTGTAGGTAAGTTTTAGATTTACTCTAAGGTGTTAGCAACTATGCATGTTTACTATTCTTCCTATTAAGATCCTTCTAATGCTTCTTTTGGTAGGTTTTAAAATCTTCAAATATATTTCCTCAAGGCTAATTATGAAGGTTATAAAGGATTTCATAGAGTTTCTTAGGATATTTACTATTGGATTAAAGAAGTAGGTGGTATGGGGCTCATGGATATTAAGATTCAAAGTCTTTATTTCAACATTAAATGGGTTATATGAGGATTTGAATGTGATGAAGACTAGAAGATCTTGCTTTGTCACTATATCTATTAGGGGGTTCCTTGTGGGAGATAGACATAAAAAGGCCTTGGGTTACATACTCTTCCCATGACCCATATTCTTATTATAATTAATTGTACTTTTTAAATTTAGAGAATTTAAAAATATTGGGAGAAACTCAAACCCCATATTATTTGGGTGGGAATATTTAAAGACTGGTCTTTCCTTTAATTCACATTCCTTTTGGTGGTTTCCCATGTTGAATTTTCACAATGTTCCCTTTGCTTTAGTCCCTTGGACAAAAAACATAAAACTAATCAAAAAATATGTGAAAGATATTGGGTATATTTTCTATAAAGTGAACTATTTTTGGTTTCTTTAGCATCTAGTTCAAAATAAATAATGCAAATGCTGAGTCTATTATATATATTTAAGGATCCATACATGATGAATATCTTCATAATATTGGAGTTAACTCCCTTAATACCTAGTGGAAGTATTGACATTGGTATACAACCAACACTTTTAATCATTATTCTCATCATATAGGGTATAATATTTTAGCTCCCTTGCATATTCAAGATGATGCTCTCAATCACTGATGGAATCTTCATCTTAGCCATGTGGTCTGATCCAAAAGGCTTACCACCATGTTAAATAATCCCATTGAACTTAAGAAGGATTATTTTATTTTTTATATTTTATATCAGGGTTTGCCCATGGGTAACTAGATAAAGCACATGTGGGTTCAAACCCCATTTACCTTTCATGTTATCAACCTAAGATAATTAAACATCTTTTATGGTTTTGCTCCTATGCCCAAACTACATGGCAATGGATTCATAGCCTTTTTTAGACATTCAATCCTAAATTTTTATGTGAAATTTAGATATTTTTTAGGACTCTACCTTACTTCCTACAAGACACAATAGATTTTGGTAGATTTTTCATGCCAATATTCTTTTTTAAATCAAGAAAACTCAAAATTATGCTTGTTTTAATCATGAAGAAATGGAACACAATTTTTATATTAATAAAAAAATTATTATCATTTATGATTCTATTATCCATATTTATAGTTAGACTAATAAATTTAACCTAGAATGAAATAATCTCCAGTGTTTTCTTGATCATTAAAGAAAAACCCCATTTGTGGTTAGTCTTGAGCCTCTAGTGCTTATTCTCCCCCACATGGGTGAGGGCATGGTATGCAAAGATATTTATATAAAAATGACCACAATATCCTCTTTACTCATTGATCACCCTCACTAGTCATCTCCTTAGCATGACTAATACCATGGCTCTACCAGTGGTGGAGGTATTGGGGTCCTCCCCCATAGGACAAATATCCATAGCTAGCTCTTGCTATCTCTCTTGATTAGCATAATGAATGAAATAATAATATTCAATATAATTATGGATGGGATATATTACATGTAGATGAAGGGTCCACTACTAAAGGGGGATGGGGTAACAAATCATAGGATCCACCTCCTCTATCACCTCTTCTAGCTCCCATGTTCACCACTGTAGCATAAATGTTTTGTTTGATTACTTGTGTTTTTATGTGCATATTTTTTGGTTGTTATATACTTATGATAGTTTTATGTTCATTTATTTGTGTTTATTATTGAAACTCTACTATAATTGATCTTTTCTTGATGGTTTCTTTCCTTAGATTGACTATGATTATGGGGTGTGACTTTTTTCACCTATTTTTTTGGTATGACTAGCATTGTACCATTATTTGTTTAAATTAATATAAGTACACTCTTCAATCATTTTTTAGTTCATATGATATATAAGATTCATCAATTCTTTGTCACATCTTGTATTAATTTTCAACATGTTATTCATTATGTTTTTACATGGATTCAATACCATATTAATCAAGAAGTTATATCAGGCCTTTTTATTTCAAATGGCTACACTACTATGTCATGTCATTATTATTCTCTAGTGAAAAATAACAAAAAATCACTTTTTTCAAATATGAAATGACTTGGGAACAAGAGGAATCATATGTTATAAAATGTCTCAAATCTGAAACTTTAAATAACCTTCCATTATTTATCCCACATCCTCTTAAAGGGTACATTATGTATCTCATTTTAGAACCCAATACTTTGGAAAAGTCAGGTGAGATTGATGAATTAAAATTTATGGAATATCTTCTGGAGCATCTATAAAATATTGGCTCACTCTTATGTGTTTCTAAATATTAACAAAAGAAAGGATCCCAAGGTAGTCTTTCTAATGTTACCACTTATACTATTACATAAATTCCTATTTGTAAACCTCTAGTTACCTCTATAAAATCATCCCTTAGTTTGGTAACATCACCTAGTTTCAAAAATGTATCCATGCCTATGCCCACTCATGTTAATTATACTCCCTCACTTATCTCTACAAATATTACTCTTGAGCCTACATTTCTTTTTCTTACAAGCCAAGTTATCTCAACTTGAGAAAACTCTCTCTCATATTATCCATTACATGGATTCATGTTACTTATTACATAACCTTTGAAACCTAATATTTTATCTTATCCACTACTAGTTGGCTTTTTGGCTCCCAAGCTTCCTCCATATGATAGAAAAGGTGATCTTGAACAACATTTGAATGCATTTGGAGCACCTTGTCTAAATTATGTAGATAATGCAATTTTTTTTGCAAAGCCTCAAGGAATATTATCTTAGATGGTTTTATGATATTCTTATTCAATCATTAAAGGATTTTAACTCTTTGGAAAATTAGTTTCTAACACACTTTTCTATTAACATTGGTGAAAATCTATCACATTCTCAAATTTCAAAGATGAAACAAGCGTCTAATGAAACAATTAGTGAATATGTTCTAAGATACAAGACTATGCTATAAAAAATGAAAAATCAAATGGTTGATAATTAACTATAAGATATATTTACTCAAATTTCACTATCCCCACTCCAAGAGTGAATTATGTTTGATAAGTTCAAATCTTTTGATGATTTATGAAATATAACCAAAGAGTGTGAAGTCAAACTAATATCTTGAACAAGCTCAAGTATACTTCAAGTATTCCTTATAATTCAAATTTCAATTTTGAAACCAATCCAAGTTATAAGATAAAACCTACTGAAACCAAGAATGAAGATAATATTATAGTTAATTATATCTCACAACTAACACAAAATATTCAATTACAAGCTCCACCAAGGAGACAATTCTAAAGGTAATCATCACCTCCTCATGTAATTATTTAAAAGATATTTGAGTGCAATCTAATCTATATTCCTCCATAAATGGAAGTAAACATGTATAAAACATAATCTAAAATATTTGATAACAATTCATATTGTGTCTATCATCAATGTATTGGGCATTCCACAAACAGATTTTTTAGGCTCAAAAACAAAATTAAAGATTTCATTGATGAAAATATTATTGATATTGACACACCTAATGAAGAGGCTAAGCCAAAATAAAATGACAATTCAAAGCTCAAAATTTATAAATATACTTTTCCAAATCATGAATCAATAAATAACAAGGATAATTATAAATTACATTATGAATATAATTCTCATCCTCATCCTACATATGGGCATCCATTTAATAACATCATTGGTATAGTTAAAAGAAAATAAGCACCATGTCCTATGATTAAATTTGATTATAGTGAAGTTATTTATGATGATTTAAATAGATATAGATTATTTTTTAAGAATATGTTGATAAGAAATCCATACATAGTGTTATGATAGACAATGGATCTAGTAAAAATGCATGAACCATGACACTCATATACTCTTGTGGTTATACAAAGCAATATTTATAGGATACTTCTAAAGTTTTCAAAGCATTTTATGCCCATAAAAATGATAATCCTAGGAATATAATGCTACATTTACAAGTGTGACCTCTTATAGTGCTCACTCCTTTCTTATTTTTACCAAGCATAAGGGTTTTTGATATGTTATTAAGACGTCTTTGGATACAAAAAGTTAGGGTAATACCTTTTACACTACATAAGTGTCTCAAATATACTCATGGAAATAAAGTGGTCAAAATTATAAGAATCTAATATGGATATCCTTTGGAACTAATGATATATACTCTTACAAAACATTTGGTTGACACATACATTGAGCAACATGTTAATGAAATAGTCTACATAACTATTCAATAGTGTGATATAGATATTTTAAAGCATATTATAAAATCATTTTTTCTATATACTTATGATCATGATATAATTAAACACGTCCATAATTAGGTAGTTTCAAATAGCATGCTACATTATCCTAAGTAGAAATTGACACTTAAAAGAGGTCTTCATCTCGTAAAGCATCACAAGTTATTTAGAAAGCTTCACTAGAGGTAGAGATAGTTACATATTATCCATTACACATGAGGATACAATTAGACATGAGTATATGAGTAGTGATTTAAATGGTTAAATTACAACATATGATTCCTATTTAGATTTAACATCTACAGTTGTAATTTCCTCTTCACAAGAAGTTATTCCTTCATATAATGCCATGGGATATGCGTATATGATTCCTGTTATAGACATAATTTGTTAGATACTTGTATTTTTTTGTTGTATATAGATTCTTTAATTTTACTTTGTTTCTACCTCTTCTATCCATCATATAAGAATTATTCTAGTCCTTGACTTTATTTTCACTTTGGGTACTTTCCCTCTTGATTTTAAAAACTAATTCGAACAATCTAAAACAACTACCCTATAATGCTTTCAAGGCACATTATTTATAATGATACAATTGCTTACTATTTCATATCTACCATGCTATGGATTTCATTTTACTTACATGATCACACCTATATATTGACCATTGAGGCAATATACATTCTTATCTATGTCAATCATTTGTGCTACAGTGTTATGACTCATTTACACATATATTTGGGCCAATTTGCTTACATGTATTCTTACCACATCATTGCTTTAGAAACTGGTTGTATATTTTTTGAATCCCTCCCATTTATTTTATTTAAAAAAAATGCTTGATATCAATTTTTAAAATCTTTTATAATTTTTTAAAAATATTTTAAAATTTTTAATTTTTTAAAATATAATGAAATACAAATAAATTCAAAAAGCTGAAAAAAATTAAAATATTTTCAAAATTAAAAATTAGGACCTAAAATTATTCTCAAATGTTTCTAGTAGTTATATTTATATATGTTATATATTTCATGTTTATTAGATCAAATATTTCATTTATATTTTAATACATGCTAATTTTCATGAAGTATGTGAGTGTGATACAAGACATACTATTACATAGTTTTTCAATGTCAGGCTTCCCCTTTACCCAATGACCTTACAACATTGGGAGCATATATTAATTACTCATGAACACTAAAATAGGTTATATCTATATACAACCTCTCTACCATGCTAAGATATATATCACACATTTTGTTTTTCTAATCACTCATACTTTACATTGAGTTACATGAATATGTTATATTTTAACAATGACTTTGATACATATGGTTGATGTAGACTAGTCTCATTTGATATATGTTTATTTTTCAAAATTATTAGTTTACTACATGATAAGTTGGGATTTTATTTCATATTTTATATGGCCCTTGGCCTTGTGTGTGTCACATATACATATTATTTCTTTAATGACATCATCATGCCATATGTGTAAGGCCATTGGTCTTGTGTGTTTATGTGACATTCACATGTCCATTATATGTGGCCTTTGGACCTTATGTGTGAAATTATATGAAAATGTTGTGATATTATGTTTTAGATTATGGTAAAAGCAGGTTTTGAAGGGACCTCAAAACCCTTTAACAGAATCAAAAAAGATAAAGCATTAACAACCACCAGGAAAAGCAGTCCTGAAACCTACTGAAGAGCATCATCAAAATCAGGTTTTACAGGGACCTGAAACCACAAACATAGTCCAATAAAAGTACCCAGGTTTTACAAGGACTTGGAACCTCAAATAAAGTTTAAGACCAAAAACCAAGAAACAAGACCAAAAACAAGAACCAATTACAACAACCAACAATAAGGCCCTGAACATGAATAAAACCAACAAAGAAGACCCTAAGCTTCTATTGCAGTTCCATGATCATCTTGACAACCTCCTTCCCAATCATAGCAGTATCCTGGATGGAATTAGAAGCTGAAGTAGCAGTAGCTTGCAAGGCTTTCTTCCTCAAACTCTACCTTGTCCTGTTGTGATATTATGTTATTACTTGAATGTTCATTAATTTTTATTATTTTATGTTATTTGAGTTTTTACACAGACACACTTAAGCAAATAAAACTATTTGAATATAATATAATAATAATAATAATTATAATTCAGCGATATGCACCAAACTATATAAATTTGCCTATTTACACTTGAAATAAATATAGTAAGTAAAAGGTAATCGAGAGATATGGAGAGAATATATTATTTCATGTTCCATTTTGTACTATGATAGTGATGTGGAATCATCTTATAATAGTGATCAAGCTCTGAGACCTCACTACTCCACATTTTGACTATTATTACCCCAAGGCTGCTTACGTCAATCTCAAATAATTGATTTGACACATGTGATTATATTTAATGCATGTGTCCAGTATGGGGCATATATCTAATTAGATCCAAATTTATATTGAAGCTACACTATTACCTATGTGCATGTTTGGTCCTTTAGAAAATTTCCACCTATTCACGGTATCTAGACAATAAACAAAACCATAATACCCTTGTATTTGACCCTTTATATCTTGGTAAAAGGTGGTTAGCATGTGAGTTGAGATAACCCTAGCAACCTCAATTGTTGTTAAATGATGCCTACATAACCACTACTCCAAATAGGGCCTTATACTCACATGTGTTTCTCCTTCCTAGGCATGTGTGTGGAATTCTGATTGAAAAACTATATGTTTTTTCTCCTATTGTAACACTTGGTATAAATAATGCAAGAGTAGATTAAACTTTTGAATGCTTTATATTTTCAATTCAGTGATGGAATGAATTATAATAGCTTGGAATATAAAGTACTTATAATTAGAATCATGTTTGATCAAAATGGTAGGTGGTGTAATTAGACCATAGCCTTTGTATCTATGAGGATCACTTGGTTTTGAATTAGGACCTAGCGGTTGGCAAAAAGCTCATAATATAATAAACATAAAGGGGATATTAAATGGTTATAAAGTGAAAAACATAGAAAAATATCAAAAGGTAAGTCTAGACACTTACATCATAGTTGGACACTTTCATTGACATAAGAATCCAACATAGACATAGGTGTATACATGATAAAAACATAAATATAATGAACACACAGGTAAGGATCCCTAGATTACAATGCATAAAAGCCAATTTTATGACATACAAGCCCAAAGGGGTAGATAAAACAAGTGAACTAATATAGAACCGAGGAGGTTCATATGAGACTATGCCACTAGATATCTAACTCTCATTCAAGATAAATACACATGCAAAAGATATGAAAACATGCTTTGAAACTATTCTTTTAACAAATGTGGATATATATATTTTATCCCCCTTTGATATAGTAATGCATGAAACAAAAACTAGTAGTTTAAAGGAAAAGAAAGTGTGTACCTTAGTGTGTATAACACACTTTTTATTTTTTTGAGATTTCTTTGAACATTTCATTCAAATACTAGCTACAATCTAGATCATGTCACAAAGTAATTAACATATATACTTACTATACGATAAAGAATAGAAAATAACATAAAGAAAGAGCATGGATAAAATATACCTATGTATGTGATACATAGTAATGTGTCTATAATTATGGCTCCATTGTGGAGACTAGAAATGTAGAAGGGGACTTGAAATATCATCCATATTCTAGCCATGAATATGAGTGAGCTCATAAGTGGTCAATTGGGTTACACCATGGTGGTGTTGTATCTAGAGTGGGGAGAGTTGGAAGTTGATCATGCCCCCAACCTAGAATAGGAAGAGTGGTGCTTCAACCATTGAGAGTGTCATTTCCCAACCAACACAAACAAAATGCATAACTTGGTGAGAATGTATTCTTTCATCACTCCAGTATATAAATATAACCAACCAATATATATGGATATGGCTTAAATAATAATCTATAGAAGTCTATAGTGGGTATTAGTCCATAAATTGATAAAAGTCCATGATATAGTAAAAATACATAATAATCAGGTGAATTTAGAAGATATATCAGTATATAAGTAAATATAAGGAATGAAACCTTGTTCATTCCCCCTACCATATCTTGTGTGAACAACATAGTTTGTGTATTTTGTGCCTTTTTCTTTAACATAAGCACCACTGGTGTGTAATCTATGTATAATGGTAATACTATTGTATATAATGCTGACCCAAATATGTATCTAAATCATATAATGTGAAGGAGATATTGTGAGTTTTAACATGGCATAAATGTGGAGGACATGTTTCAATAACATTCTCCCACTATAATCTAGAGAATCTGAGAATTGTGTATAAATGTGGAGGACATGTTTCCAAAAAATTCCCCTGTTGTAGTCTGGATATGTTGAATACTAAATAAATGTGGAGGATATGTTACCATAACATGACCCTAATGAATAAAAAATTATGAATATATATAATCCATGTCTTTATGACATGCCCCACTTTTGGGAAGAGGGAAAATATAATCTTCTAGTCACCTCATCATGAAAGGAATAAGTGATAATGTCATGTATATGAATGACTAGTAACTAGTTTTAATTTTGTAGTGTTAATACATGAGAATGCAACATCATTTTGGTAACACATGTAATTTGGAATAAATTTTATGTGTAATAAAAACATTGAGATGATTTTTTATATTTCTTGAAATCTTGACAAACTAGTATAATGTGAAAGGACTCGTTGCTTGGATGCCACCATAACTCAATTTTTTTAATTTGGACAACTAGTACTCAAGATATGTGTGTTTGAATTTATTATATAAAATGTATATTAGGAGTTTTGAATAGAAATTTCAATTCATTTTCACCTTGAACCTTTTGAAAATGTGAGCTTTGAGTAGAAATATACAATGCCATATGGTAGAACCCCATAACCACTATGATTTGATATTTTATGGACAACCCTAGTAGGCTAGGATTTTAATGAGATGGTAATGTTAAGGTTTTAGATAGTAACATTAGTACCTCAATAATAGTATCCAAATTTGGATGCAACCATCTAACACTGGTGTCATGCACTAATGGTAGTATCCAATGCTACCATCCCCTTGTATTTATGATTTTTTAAAACCTATATTTAGTTACTTGGATATGATGGCAAACACCTATTTTTTATTTTTTTTGTTTAAATAAGGATATACATATTTGATAGTTTGGCATGTGATACATTTTTCCATGTTAGTGAAGCTAGGTTTGGATGTGACCAATTAGGCCATGATATACTAGGTTCGATTGGGCCAAGAGGCCTGATTAGGGTAGATCCCATATGACATCCACCTCATCACAATCCTGGTTGAGAGGTGAAACTGAGAGACTTGCATTTTTTGGGTCCCAAAAGGGAAGATGACAATCAGATTAGAGGATGCATACCACATTTTTTTAATTTCACATCAAAGCTAAGATAACATGGGTTGATAGAGATGGTAGTCATGGATACATTTAGTAGTTTTATAAATGTTTCACTAACTAGATATCACTAGATGTTGATCTGAGTACCATGATTCAACTAGATAACATTATTAGATGTGATGTTATATAGTTTTAGAAGTTAATTTATGTATTGGGATTCATTTATAGTAGTAGAGGGTGGTATGGTGGTGATTTCATATTCTATGTATCATCTTGTATGACACATTGAGGTGGAGGGTACCAGATATTTTTTGGATTATACAGTACTAGCCCACTTGTATAGAGATATGTATTAGTTTATGTTAGAAAGCCAATGTGGTATAATTGGAGTTGGGACCCTATTACATGTTTGGGATTATGAACCATTACAGTAGTATGGTTGATTAGTGGACCCTTATCTAGGTGGGCCCATCTAGTTTAGTATGTACTCCTTCATGGTATAATATACACCATAATCAAGTAATACACTATTTTGGACTAAAATTATATCAGTTTACATGTTGTCCATATAAGACATTTATTACATGGTTTGAGAATGGGCATTAGCTTCAGAGGATCCAGGCTAACATGTGGTTGGTTGACTATTTCCTAGGGTATATGAGTTATTTAAATATGAAAATGTACTTTGGTAATTTAATAAATGGTAAGGCGTGCCATCAACACCATACACATGGCATCATATAGTGCAGGGCAAGAATAGCCCTGATTGTAGGCCTGCATTGACACTTACGGATCTATCCCATTGGCCTAGTGATGATATAATTTTAATGGTTCCCATTTATATAGGGAATGATGTGGGATGTATTTATGGTTAGATGTAGTGGTGAATAGGGGCCTAGTGGCCATTATTATTTCTAGTTATAGTTTCCTCATTTGGTGTCATACCTATGGCACATGGAGGTGCAAGAGGAGATGGAGGTGGAGTAAATTATATGGGACCCACACCCATAAATGAGGTGGATATTAGAACCAAATTTAAGTACCCTAAGTTTGAATTATTATATTTTATTGATATAGTATTTGGTATGATAGCTATAGTTGATTTATATTTTGTATATCTTACGTGCAGGCAATCAGGAGTGGACTATGATGGTAGACTATGTGGTGAAATCCATCACTTGGAGTGTGTTGATTAGTATATATGGGAAGGGATTCATTAATATATTCATTGATATTATGGGTGATGAAGAACCCTTATTCAATATTATAAGCAGAGTAGTATCTATATATCACACCACAACTACTGAGTGTGAGGAGTTTCTTGTAGAGATTAACTGAGGAGACATCTCACATTGTAGTGCCACCAAGATTATGGAGGTTTTGATTGATATATATGACATATTAAACTGTTATCATGATGAGACACTACTAATTTAGGGTCATATTATGAAATAGTATGTGAGCTATTCATTCACGTGGGCCCAGGTGCCTCTACATCAAGAGATGTTAGGACTATGAACATAGATAGTGATGAGAATTATACACTTAGGGATATTCCACCAATGTACGATTGATGTTTTTTATTTGTATAAACTTGATACCATATATATATATGATGTTTTTTTGGTTTATTTTTCTTCATATGAATGTGTACTTATGTAGTTCTTTATTCATTTTTCATGCATTTTCTTGCATTTATTTCTATAATGCATATTTGGATATGGTAACTTGTATAAAATATTTCACTTTAATGAAATTTTATAATCTAGTGATAATAAAGTAATTATTGTATGCAATGAAACCTGATTATAAATAAGAAATCTTGATTGTAATGATCATGTGGTAATGGAGATATTAGTTTTACTTCTATTATTGAATTTGATGTATCTATAGACATATCATGTGAATATATATGTGTCAGCTTAGGTACCCAAATATAATATACAAGTATACCTCCTCCATGTGTCCATATACCAAGGACCATATCAGCTGATGGTTCCTTGGTAGGATCAGTGTGGGAGAGATTATTCTTTGTAGAGGGTATGCTAGATGGACTTCTGCTAGTGGTCATATTTTGCAAAGGTTGATGGATTGAGTGTTCCTGAAAATAAGTAGCATGGGATGTCTCGACTCTCTTAGAATAACCTATAGAATATGTATGTGAAATAGGTCTAGAAATGTATTTTTAAAATGTGATAATTTCTTGATTTGATAACTATGTAAGCTTTTACTCAAGATCAAAACAATCATTATTTATGTGCCTATTTATACCATGGTAAGTGCAAAATTGTTATCCTTTTAAATTTTCAAATTTATGTTTTGGATAATGAGAATTAGGGGGAAGTTTTATAATCTATTAATCCAATATTATATTCAATATATCATGTGGTCTATCTTGGCACCAATCAAATTAAAGTGGCTACCTTTTTGTAGAGGCAAATTGTTTAATTATGGGAGGTAATCTGTAAGTATGTTCCTTTCATTTATTAAATACCTTTATTTTTTGTTCTTTGGTATGCACTATTGGTTCTAAAGAAGGTTTTTGAAATGGTTCATGATCCTTCTTATTTTTTTATTTTCTTTAAAAACATTATTTATAACATGTTTGCCTTTAGGTGGAGAGATAGGTAATTAAAATTTAATATGAGTTAAAGCATAAAGTGAATCAAAGGTATTTTACAATGCTCTTTCTCTAAGAGGAGAAAAAATAACCCTATTAAATATATATTACACTTCCAAAGATTATGGGGTGTAGTTTAAAGAATGTAATATATCCTTACATTGAATAACATAGTCTAGAATGGATTCATTCTTATTTTGTGTTAAAACTTGCAAATTTTCCAATGTTAAATTAGGTAAGGTATATCAATGAAAATTTGATAAGAAAACATCTTGTAGTTTTCAAAATGTGGATAAGTAATCATTTGGGAGGCTATAAAACCAATCAAAAGCATATTTAGATAAAATTTGATTGAAATCCTCTAATAACAAGCATCCATCCTTAACATAATTTTTAAAATAATGTATGTATTATTTCAAATGAGTAGTAGGATATCCTTGACCATTGAAAGAGGATAAATTATGCATGATAAATTTTGAAGGGTAAAGAGATTCAAAAACATCTTGAGTAAGATATTATTCCTCTAACATATTATCCTCAAAGGTAGCTTCATGGAAATAAACTTGCAACTTAAGGGTGTTCACTTGTTGAAGATATCCCATGGACATCATGATAGATATCACATAAAAAGTAAATATTGATAAACAGGTTGAAGATTTACTTAGAGGTTGTAAAAAACCATTCATATGAAACATAGGAATGATAGATTCTTTACCAACCTCTAAAATAGTAGTATCACGTGGTTTTAAAAAATTAGGTAAAGAGGCAAGTATGTCTTTTTGAATAGCATGAAGGTTGACATCATTATCATGGAAAGGCGTTATATTTTTTAAAAAATCATGACACACAATAAGCAAAGAAGAAAGAAGTTCACTTGTAAATATATGGTCCTTTTGAGTATAAAATGCAAATGAGGGAGGAAAAGAAACTTTTTCTACTTCATTTTCAATATTAAGAGAGGGAAATATGCAATTTTAACTTTAATTTATAATTTCCAAATAAGGGAGAGAGAGTCCAATGCTAATTTTGATTTTCTATGATTTATATGACTTGAGATTTGAAAGAGATGAATCAAATGTACTTGGTAATTTAACTATATCTCCAAACAATGCATATTTAATAATATATTTTTAGTACTTGTACATGTATTTTCATTTTTCCATTCAAGTAGGAGAGGATAGGAAGTAGTACATGCATTTTTCTCATTACAATTTAGATAAAGAGAAGCAGTTTCACTTTTTAATTTGAGTGATTTAAATAAGGGATAAGATTTTCAACATTAGCATCAATTTGAAAAGAAAGAACACACTCAATTTATTCAAAATTTTCATCATTGGAAATAGGAGAGGAACATTCAATTTTTTTAACATTTGCATAATTGGAAGTAGAAGACGAACAATCAATTTTGATGCATCTAGATAAAGTATGCATGCAACTTTTTGACTTACAACATCATGAATTATAACTTCTTACATATCTATTTTATCATCCATATGAAATGCACTAATTTTTTTTTATCATTTTAAACTTTTTAGACCCTTCATCATTGAGAAGATAAGAAATAGGATTCACATACCCAAGAGGAACATCGTCACACTCATAACCATATGAAATAATGCTATGATCATTAACATGTTCATTTGTGCTTGCATTTTCATAAGTAGTTCTTTCATTATCATAGTTATAAACAAAATAAGGGGTTTGAGCCTTTTTTTCATATGCCATAAGATCTCCATATGCAATTCATTGATCAATAGGAATATTTAATAAAAAATCCAAAGGATGGGGCTTTGCATAAGGAAATCCACAAGGATTTTAAATTTGCACCCAACCACAAAGAGATAAATAAAAATGCCTAGAGTAAGTAAATAAATAAGCAATACTTAATCTATGCCCATGTAATAAATAAAATCTAAAACAAAAATATATATTCTAAAATAATGTTTTGAATAAGGAAAAAAACCTATATGCATACTAGGGTTTGGTTCAATAAATAGAGGATGGGTTCACTAGAATGTTTTATGTTATTTGAATTTTTACAAAAATACACTTAAGAAAATAAAATTGTTTGAATGCAATATGACAATATTCATAATTCAATTATATATACTAAACTATAAATTTGCCTATTTACATGTAATAAATATAGTAAAAAGGTAATCAAGGGATAGAGAACATATCTTATTTTATGTTCTATTCTATATTGTGATAGTGATCAGGATTTGGGATATGTTTGCTCTACATTTTGACTATTATTACCACAAATATGCTAGAATTGATCCTAGATAGTTGTGTTGATGCATGTGTCTATCTTAAATGCAAGTGTCTAGTATAGGGCATGTGTAGAATTAGATCCAAAATTTCTACTAAATCTATGATGTTATTTGTGTGCCTGTTTGGTCCTTTAGAATATGTCCTCCTATGCATGGGATCCATCTAATAAGCAAAATATTAATATCTTAAATTTTACCTCCTATAAATAATTGGTTGACATGTGAGTCAAGATAACCCTAGAAACCATGGCTATTAATAAGTGTTGCTTACATAGCCACTACTTCTAAGAAGGCCTCAGACTCACATGTAGTTCTCCCTCCTAGGCATGTGTGTGTAATTTTTATTGTGTAATTATATGCTATTTATCATATTTTAACCCTTGGTATAAGTAATGAAAGAGTAGATTGACCTTTTTGATGCATTAGATATTCAATTCAATAATGTAATGCAATTTGATATCTTGGAATATAAATTACTTGATAATTAGAAATGTGCTTGATCAAAATGCTAGGTTGTGTAGTTAGACCATAGCCTTCATGTATATAGGCATCTCTTGAATTTAAATTAGGACCTAATGGCACATGAAAAGCCAAAAATATATTAAAAAAGGGACAAATCAAATGGTCATAAAATGAAAAGTATATATAAATATCAAAAGGTAAGTCTAGACACTTGCATCGTAGTTGGAAACTTACATTGATGCAAGAGTCAAACATGGATGTAGGTGTCTAGAAGCTAAAAACATAGATATAATAGAAAAAAATTGGTCAGGATCCATAGAATATAATGGAAAATATAAAACAAGATGACATACAAGCCCAAAGAGGTAGATAGATCAAGTGAAATTATTGTTGGTCACATAACATGCCCCATTTTTAGATAAAAAATAGGAACATTATTTTTTCCTAATCTTCAAATATTGGGAGTTTTAATGGTCTACTTGTTTATTAGGTTAACAATTTGTTAGATGATAAGTTTTATGTGACTAAAGGTGTCTATTGTCAATAATTTTTCATGTTTAAAGTGTTCAGTCTAATCTTTGTATCTAAAGGTTAAAACTATGTTGCCTAATATATCTAGAGTGGAAGGTCTTAATCACATTGACCCATATTTTGAATGTGTTTAAAGATACCTATTGGCATAAAATTTTACACCTTAGGACTCTTTACTTAGCTCCTATAATTTGATGCAACATGGAGTCATCTCTCAAGTTTGTGGGAACTTTTAAGAGAGATTAATCTCAAGTATTATGAGGGCTAGCTCCCTATATCTTCTTTGAAATGATTGTAAACTAATCTAATGATTTCTTATAGGGAAATAGTTATAAGTTTACATGAATTAAAACTACACTAAAGTGGTGATTCACCAAGAGATATCCCAAAAACTATCATACTTTTATTAAATAACAAAGCTTTCTAAAAACAACTCTAAGCCTTAAAGGATCCTAACATAAGTGATTCAATGTGAAGGTAATATACATGAGGAAATCAACAAGACAAGTAGTCCAGTCGTAGATTGCATACCATAGATAAAATAACTTGCTTGAAGAGGAGCCTAGTATCCTAACTACACTTCACATGACCTGTTAGATTAGAACTCTTGCTTAAACATGAAGGATATAGGAATCAAGGATGATATTATCACTTAAATTATTAATCTCTCTCACACTTAGATAAAGATGTTCACAACTCAAAATTAGACTTGCATTCAATGTTCAAAAGCAAAGTAAATTATTATTCCAACAAGGCTTCGCCATACCAGATGTGGCATTATTTTTACAATGGCCAAAATGACTCATACTTATAGAAATTAGAAAGAGAGAGGAAAAATAAGTTTAAGAGACATAAGGAAATGTGTCCAAAGGTGGAAACTAGTTAGAATGCATGTAGGTGAAGTGTAAGAGGAGTTAGAAATTGATTTGCATATGTGTCCATTCCAAACAATCATTCTCTTCCAAAATTGGCATAGCATCTCTTCAATCACCTTCCATGAAACTGTCTTCATCATTGGTTTTCATTGGGTGTTCCAAAGATAACTAGGGGTAAGTGTCACTTTTTCACTAATAAGAGAAAGTTACAAGGAATCCTCTACCTACATTGGAAGTTTTCCAAATCATTTATATTCTCTTGCATAAGAAGAATCATCATCTGTCCCTGTGATGACTCCTTTTAGAACTTTCTTGAAAATTGGCCTTAGAATCTCCTTATTCTCCCTAAATGATACATACCATGGGTCTTAGGACATATGTTAGGATGCCTCATATGCTCAGCTCCATCCAAAACACCTTAAAAGTTCTCCAAATTTGAGTTGCCACTCTTTCCACTATGTGATCACTTTTCTCATTCTAGACTGGCTAAAGTGAGAAACCTAGTAGAGACACTTAGGATAATTTATAATATTTATAAATGACATGGGGAGTTGATTCAAGTCCTAATATACTATATCAAGTGATTATCATCCTTTGATCATCTCCAAAACCTACAAAACATAAGAAAGTGTCAAAAGAACTGGTCCCCTATTCCATCCATATGGATTCCATATAATTTGACTCAATGGATTGATCCTCACGGAGTTTCCAAAAACTTTCCTTCATGTCCTAGGGTACTGATGGAATCTATAGTTATACTATAGGAGTCTGAAGCTGGACTGATGGAGTCCATAGTTCTATAATAGGCCCAGTGGCTTTGGATCCTCTTTCATGGGTTTATCACACCTAGGCTTGTTCCAAAACCTTATGATACTTCATTCATGTTTCTATCTTTCCCCAACTTTTTTTTTCATCCACTTGAACCCTAACGTTTAATTTCCACCATTTTCTCTCTCTTTTATAAGTTTTAAGCCCTAAAAGTGGCCTATATCCAAGATAAAATAGAGAGTATTATACCTTCATGTTTATCAATTTTGAATACATGGGAGGATTCCTTAGGTCATGATTACACTTTTTACCAAATTTCAGCTCCTAACTCCCCCATTTACCCCTCCAACAAGCATGAAAATCAAAACTAACTTTCAAAGGTGACTATCTGTAAGTTAAGGGTGAAATTGGCCTTTTTGACCTCATAAGTGGAGAAATTTGATAAATTTTCCCTTTTTTCTCTAGCTCCTCATGTTCTTTGAAGTTATTATCATTATATTCAAGCCCTAGATATTCTCACTTGGTCTTCTGGAGGTACTTGACCCTCTAATTGTGTTCATCCCACTTGCAGTTGTGTGTGTTCTCTAGACTTTATAGGTTGGTTGTAGGTTGTTTTTTCATGTAGGAGTAGTTATTTTCAAGGACCTCTCATATCCAAAAAATAAGTTTTTACCTTTTATAATCCATCCTTGTCTCTTAAGAGTCCATTACCCTCATCAAAGTGTGACCACCTTTGGCAATTACATCTTTTCTACACTCCTTTATACACCTGGGATGTACTTTCAATTGAGATGAGATGTACCATCTACATTTGAGTTATCTTCAATGAATATATAACCTCATTCTGGGTAGATAACAATGTTTATGTACCATTCAAATCACCACTCCCTTCTTCATGTCTTTTGTTCACTTCCTCATTGATATAGGCTTGCTACAACACTTGTATAGAATGGTGATTTGCATAAGGTAGTTAAGGGTTGTAATCTTAGAGAATCCATGTGTATATGTTTTTTGAACACTTAAAAAAATACAAACTTACTCCACTTGTTACCCCCATGTATCTACACATGCCTTACAAGGACTAATCCACAATGGCAATTTATCCTCCTTATAGGCCACTTGTAGGTGTACTGACTCCATCTGAGCTTTGAACTTACTGTAGATTCTGATGTGAAATTACCTTATACATGCCACCTTGACAATACACTTATATTCATTGGAGATCCTTCTTAAACATGCTCAAATGAACACATCACCCTTTTTCAATGAAACACAAGCTTTGGAAGGTAGCTGGGACCTCTAAATGGGTCAATTCACAAGGTTTCGAATGAGGTGAAATCCTATTTTAGAGAAAATAAGGTTAATTTTCCCCAAAATAGAAACATAACCATTCATTTTTATATTTTTTTGATACTTGCATGAGTAATGGTGATCCTTCTTCTCAAACCATTGAGAGAATCTTGATATGGCTATGGTGAAGAAAATTCTTAACCATCTGGCTCTATTGTGGCTGAGTGTTTTATTGCCTCATATCTCCTACTATAGTAATATGGAAACCAAAACTTTTGAAACAAGCAACATTGCTTTCAAAATAAAAAAGTCTCCATGTATTTTGCTATACCAATATGCTTTTCATGTTTATCTCAATACTTCATGAGCTCTGTTAGATATGAAACATCAACACAAAGGTGTATGAGCTCTTGAAACCATGGAAACATCACCTTCATTTACAAAATGAAAAAACACTCCTTTGAATATCCAAAGTGAAACATGAAAGTGCCATAGTGCTCCACTTGTGCCAATTGGCTGGGGGCAAGGTTAGATGTGGTGAGGAAGATATTTTAACCCTCATGAAGTGATTCTACTAATTAGACCATACAGACTTCCTCAGTAGAATGGGAGACCATAGTTGGTATAGTGAATCCCTACTAAAATGACATTACACTTTACTTTTGAACATTAAATATAAGTCTAATTTTGAGTTGTGAACATTTTGTCTAAGTGTGTGAGTGATGTTTAGTGGAGCTAAGTGATAGTATCATCCTTACTCCCTTTATCCTTCATGTTTAAGCAAGAGTTATGATGTTAATAGGTCATGTGAAGTGTGTTGAATTTACTAAGCTCTCTTTCAAGTATGTAATTATATCTATGGTGTGTAATCTACCCCTAGGTCAAGTATCTTGTTGATTGTCCCAACTATATTGCCTTCACATTGAAACACTATGTTAGGATCCTTCAATGCATGGAATTGGTCTTGGAAAGTATTGTTTCTTAGTATAAGTCTGATAGTATATGGGATATATCTTAGTAGATCACCTCTCTAGTATAGTTTTCATTTTATGCAACCTCTAACTCTTTTCATGAACAAGCATTAGATTAGGTGATAAGTACTTAAATAAGAATTCAGGGAGCTATCCCTTTTAATCCTAGAGATTCATCTCTCCTACAAGTTCCCAAAAACTTGAGGGATGAGTCAATGCTGCATAAAATTGAAAGAGCTTCATAGAGTGTCCTAGGGTGCACAATTTGATGACAACAATCCCCTTTGGGGGTAAATCTAACTAATGCATGTGTAGATTATTTATATTTTGTAGAGAATTTTTTAGTCTTATCCATATTAATTTCACTCATTTTTGCATTCATGCATTAAAATTGGTTATGTACTCTCGGTTGATTTAATTTCACCTTAGCCAATTTCCTTAAATGAGTTTGATTTTTCTAAGGTTCCTATGAAATGGGCTATTTTATCTCCTTAATTTAACCCCATTTCACTCCACTTTTATTTGAATGGCCAAAAATTACTTTAAATTTACTTTTGTTTTCATTTTAAATGGATTTATATCACTAATCCTTTGTGTTCTTATTGTTCAATCTGAATGACAACCATCTTTATTGAAAAGAATTCACTATTTGAGTTTGAATTCTCTTAATCATTGGATTTTTATTGTAAATTTATTGACTATGACTTTTAATTTTGTGATCATATGCATCTATCTTCATTTGATTCCATGTGTTTATTTCCAGACAATCCCAGGAACATTCAAATGCCTTCAACACTTGTCTATTTATTCACAAATTAATCAGTGAAGTAATGACATCAACATAGCTTTGAGCACATAGGTTAGTGATATGATTCCATGTAACATCATCCTAGTGACCTGGTGTCCCATAACCATTTGTATAATTATAATGCCTCCCAACTAGCATGTGATTTGGATGACAACATGTGCCATCATCTCGGTGATCTGCTATCTCTGAGATATTTGTACAAAAATTTGATGACATCAGAAGGCCCTGAGTAAATGGGTAAGTAGGATGACACAAAATAGAATAATCTCTTTAATCTATTACCCTAGAGATATTTATACAAAGAGGTGCCAACATTAGTAATGTTTGTGTAAGCATGTGAGTTGGATGATGCCACATGGCAAAATCCAACTTCACCATGGAAAAAACAATTAATAGGTACATAAGGCCCCAAGCCAAGTAGCAAAAGAATAAGAATAAGATGCATATAAAAGACACCAAAAGTAAATGGCATGTTGTGTACATAGCCAAAAAGGCACTATCTTTAAATTAATAGCTTATTTGTCCATCAAAGTAGTCAAAACCCGAGATAGGACTACATATTTAAGATAATACATGCAATCAAGTTAAAACTAGTTTCTCACTAACTAAAAGACTTAAAAGTGACATATTTTAGCCCATTAAATAAGTAATTTGATTAGATAAATCCATGTGATTGACTAGGGATAGACACTTAATTTAATTCACCCCTAGAATTAAATATGGAAGTCTGTATAGATCATGGTGGATTGGCAATTCCAAGAGGATCACAATAATACTTCACTAGAAATATTCAAATTAGATCTCTATCTAGCCCCAAATTAAATAAAGGACAATTAGTGTGGTGCTAGTCATCATGTGGTGTGTACAAGAAAAGGTGCCCAAAAGATACAATGAGCCTAAAGACAAATTTATGCTTAAAAATGCATGGTCTTAGGAGCTGCTAATCATGATCAAGCTAGTGAATTTGACATATTCCCAACCATGTTCCTCAATCAATAATGAATATTTAAAACTTCCCCATTAGTTGGATGAGTTGGCATATATTGGAAGGGTTTACCCATTTCATGTATAAATGGAGTTCTGAAGGCCTTGTAAAAGGTTCTTTGTGAATTATAAGAGAGATATAGAGAGACTATGCCCATTTATTTTCCTACACTTTATTGCTTCATATAACAACTTCTCCCTTTCTCATGTTTTAATTATTATTGTTTTAAAGGCATAAATAACATTTATATGATTATATGAATCCCATAATCTATTAATCAAAAGGAAAATATTGATAATTTGAAGGTTGTTGAGATTGTGTAGTCATTTCTTGCACATTTTTATGGTAGTTATGTATTTCCTTCTAACATTCAAACTACATAGACTCTTTCACCATATTTGGTTAGAATTATGCAAGGTATAACTCAATTTAACATTAATTTTACTATATTCATCCATCTAAATAGTTCTAGAGGCATATTTGTTTCCGAAATACATTTTATCTCTTTATCCCTGCTCTTTTTCAATTTCACTATGATCAAGTTAGTTTAGGATTAAAGTAATCTAAATTAATTTTTTTATCTTGATTTTTATATAACCATTGATTTATCATTATTGTATCATTTTCACATCTATTAATATGGTGAATTAGTAAATAAATAAACTATTATTATCTTATATAAATATTAGAAGTTTGATTTTTATTAGAGTTTGAACCTTGCAATCATATCCAAGTGAAGTACACAACCTCCCTCTATTAATATCTTATCCAAATCTAAACCGTAGCTCAACTCATTAAAATAGGGACCTAATATGGAACAATTTTGTATTAGCTAACTTAGTGAAGACCAACATACCAAGACCTAGTAAATTTAGAAATTGGGGAGGTATTTTCCTTATAGGATATCCCTCCTTTCAATATAGGTAGGGATTAACAACCATTTTACTTAATTATTCGATTATGTCAAGATGTAAATCAACATGTTTTGGTACTATAAGTAGGGCCAAAACTAGAATATATATTGAGATTTTTTATTGTGATTGATTCTTATAGAAGGTCCTCTTCATGTTTTCTCCCATCCTATTATGTGCCAATAAATCCATCAACATGTTATAGTACTAGAAGGAGGGCTAGAATTGGAGTATATACTGAGATTATTTTTATTGATTCTTATAGTATATCCCCTTCATGTTTTATCCCATCTTGTTATGTGTCAATAAACCCATCAACATGTTCTAACACTAGAAGGAGGTTTAGAACCATGATTTGAGTTCACAGATAAAGATCAAACTAAGACAATTAAAAACCTTATATCCCATTGAGCTAAGCCTTCTTTTAAGATGGAAAACAAAAGAATTAATATCCAATCTAGATCTACTAGAGATAACATGGAGTTATTATAACTTCTAAACCATAGAATACCAAAATAAATAGATAACAAAGGGAAAGGTAAGGCTAAAGCCATTCAATCAGCTAGAAGTTCACCCACAACTATGTCTACCCATTTTGTTAACCCATTTGTCTTCCCCTAATCATTACCAATGGCTAACAAGGTCCAATTTAGATAAGAAGGTTATTGCTATGTGGTTGTCCCAGGTATGGCTCATGATTTTCCCTAGAATATAGACAAGTTCTATCCCAAGTTTATAGTTAAAGGTGTCCAAATGATAAAGGAATGTATTTAATCCTTCAAAGATGCATTAATAAAAACCTAGGTTTAATAATAAAATGATGCATGCATATTGTGCCCATACTTAGGATAAAATTATTATGCTTTGTATTTTGGATTACCCCATAGGTTAATAACTGCTTGGGCCAATTTATAAACAATGTTTGTGAACCATTTTAAGCTCCCCATAAACCCTGCAGTCTTATATAATCACTTTGTAGATAAAAAGAGAGAAAAAAATGAGCCTATGAGCATGTTCAACACTTAATTCATAAACTATACTAGAGGTTAAAACACCCATACACTTAGACTAAAGTGACTACCATACAAACCTACCTAAGGGATTTAGACTCTAGGACTTCTATGTTCCTTAGAATAACCCTAGTGGCTCTCACATCATTATCTTGACATATAACACAGTTGTTAGCATTAAGAAATATATAGTACCATAAGGCTATGGATTTGATCTTTTACCTTCATTGGGCCAACTAGGTGCCTAGAATAAAAATTTGATGATCAACTAAGCCCTTCAGAATAATACATCACTGATGCATCTAATCTTAGGAGCCTTGTATGGAATCCCAAATCTGATTTATAATATAACCCTAGTGAAGTACATGTCCAAAACCATGCCCTATGTTTGTCCCAACCATGTGGTTCCCTAATCAAATAACCAACATTTAATCTTAATGGCATACAATAGTTTTTTTGTTGTACCAAAAACTAGTGGGTATGTTTTATCTAGTAGCATCCATCAAGAATTCCCATCCTACTTGGGCCCATATGTACCTAATGGAAATGTCCATAACCATGCCCCTAAAATAAACTTATGTTATTTAATGTAAATACACCTATGAATGACCTTCAACCCTATAGAGCAAGTCAACCTAATTGAAATAATTGTTTCAAAATTTATCTAATGACTTGACTAATTTGCACAAGCAGGGACCTCATAATTCCAAATAGAACTCAAGTAATCCATCTCAAGTAGAAATTTCAATTTCTAAAGTCATAATAGACAATGGAGTTTTAGGCCTAATAATAAGAGCCTAGCCATTCCTTTGGATAACCATAATAATTAGAATAACAAAAATGCTTCTAATTCTATGAATTTCATAGACTTGGATTTAAACACTCAGTGTAGAATGCACAACACAACAAACCATATATAAACCAAATACGTAGAGTTCATACATGCCTTAAACATCTTCCAAAAGGATATAAATAATGTAGAAATAGTTCTTGCTCCCATGATAACCCAAACCAAGATAGAAGGAACTTGCACATAACCTTAATATTATAAACTTACAAATTTCCATTTGAGAATGATAATGAACTAAAAGACAACTTGTAAGAAGTATAGGCCTTTAGGCAATTCTAAAGAGGGAATAATTACTAGCTGAGGATTAAATCAACCAAACCTTTGACCACTTCTACTCTTCTGAGTAATACTTGGGTCCCACCTAATATAAGTTAGAGAAATAATCCTCCTTCACCTAAAGGACCTTCCACTTCTTATTAGCCCAAGGGTTATGCTACATATTCCCCAGATAAAAAGCAAACAAATAAGGTTAAACTTAGTTATGATATCATAGAGGACCTTAATAAAACTAAAGCCAATATAACTATGTTTGAGTTGCTACAAATTTATAATAAAAAGGAGTTGTTTTTGAAAGAATTTTATGATAATAAGAGGAAATAATCTACTAATATTTATGATGTGCATGTTGTTATTTATAAAGAGAGGACTGAGACTCCTCCTTTTTATTGATAGTCATGATATTTAGAAAAAACTTACACAATTTCCTAGTTGATTCAGGTCCTCTAGGAGTGTTATGCAATATGATATCTACCATAAACTAGGACTTACACCTAAGAATTTGAAATAAAAGGTTGTCAAATAGATAATATAGAGGTGAAGGTGGTGGGTGAGTTAAACCACATACACATGCAACTAGAATCAAACCCAAAAATTACAAAATTCACTGATATTCAAGGGGTGAATATCTTGGATGTTTATGGCATGCTGCTGAGTTGAGACTAGTCGATAATGTTGAATTTTTACATGGAAATGAATTTCAATCGCATATAGTTACCATAATGTGGCTTGCCTAACCAATCAAAATAGAGCTAGAGATCAAAATGTCTAATATGATTAGTGAGTACAATAAAAAAAATGAGATATTTTATGAAGAGTTTTAAATGGGAGTGTACTTATTAAATAAAGAAGAAAGTCCCCACAATACCCTCTTGACAAAAATGATCGGTATACACCAAAGTCCCAAAGTAGAAGAATTAGACCTATTGGATGAAGAGTATTTCTATGAAGCTTCTAAGTTAATGTCATTACTAGATGTAGCTCTACTATACGAAAGTCTTAGAACTAATGATATAAATAGAAGTAAGGAACTTCTAATATATTTACAAGGTGGAAAGACCAAAAAAGATAATTATATCATTTCCCATCTCAAGGGAGAATGGCCCATAAAGCCTCCATCATAGGTTCTACAGATGAACTTATTATTTTCTCATTGAAATATTATAGCATGAAGTCAAGTAGTCCTAGTGGGGATGAAGAGTCCATATTATATTCATCTAAAAATATGAAAGTATATATGGATACCCCTAGACTTTCTCCCTGCATTGGAAGTCTAGAAAAATATCAGAGACGTTGTGCAATAAGATATCATCAAGTACATTAGGGGTGAACATTATGGTAGAATTTCATTTTCAAAGGCCACCATCATATTCTATCATAGTAAAATCATACTTATGGATGTTGAATTTTGATCATTCCAAGTCTAAAATTGGAAGTGGCATTGGAGTTGAGTTGATCAATACAAGATAACAATATTATCTATCTACCTACCTCTTGTAGTTCACTTGTACAAATAATGTGGCCAAGTATGAAGCATTGGTTCATGGATTTATGTTTGCCTTGATAAGAAAGTGAAGAATATCAGAGTGTTGGGTGATTCTAGATTGATGGTTAGACAAGTGAGGAGCCATAACTCATGTAATGACAAATTCCTGTCTAGATATCATAACAAATTCTAGAACCTAAATGAATATTTTGATGCCTTTAGAATTCAAGCATTGACTAGACAAAAGAACTGTGTAGTCGATGCAATATCACTACTACAAGTACTTCAGAGCCAATTTCCCATTCAAAAATGAGAAGATTATCAGTAGAGATAGCCTATACCCCTTTAGTACCAAATAATATTAACAATTTCCAAGTTTTCAATGATGACCAATAAATCCTAGAATTCATCACCAATAATAAAGTATTTATAGATCAAATAATTAATGAAGATGGTCAAGAAGACTTTGAATTGGATGAGGATGGGACTATGAATTTGAAGACAAACAATATAGCTAAGGGAATGGTCTCATTGGAGAGACTATTCAACATGGATTATTAGAAGGATAAATATAACCCTACCCCTATCAAGGTATGCAACATGATTAGTACAAGATGGGTAATGCAAGTAACATGAAAAATATTCTTTTAGGTACCACCTACATTGTAAAAGATAAGAATGATTTTTCACAAACTCTCAAGGAGTTTGGTGACTTAATTACATGGAGATATGAAGATATTCAGCACCTCTATCTTAACACACACTATCCCCCTCAAGCCTGAAGTCACACTTTTTAGGTAAAGACAAAGGTCTATCAATCTACTTCTAGAGCCCCTAATTTCAAAAGAAGTCCATAAATTGATTATAGTAAGGATCATTTGCTTGATAAGATACTCTATGTGGGTTTCAAACCTGGTGCTAGTGAGGAAAAAGAGTAGGGAAATTAGATTGTGTGTTGATTTCTAAAATTTAAACAAATATTATGAAAAGGGTAAATACCCCTTACCTTCATTAGATTAAGTATTGTAGATTATGTAAGATGTCTAAATGATGTCATTCTTTAATGGGTATTCAAGATACAATTAAGTGTTAGTCAATTATGAAGATAGAGCCAAGATAACTTTCACTACCAAGTGGGGAATCTTTGCCTACAAAATAATGCCTTTTAGATTAATCAATGTGGGTGTCACCTTTCAAAGGGAAATGGACATTGCATTAAAATAATACATGGCAAAATGCATAGTTGTGTACATGGATGATCTCATAATCTTTTCCAAAATAATACCATATCATGTAAAGGACCTTATAAAAGTATTGCAGAGATGTAGAGACCATGGGATTTATTTAAATCCTAAGAAATGCATATTTTGGGCAACTAAAGGTAAATTACTAGGACAAATTATTTATAAAAGGGAAATATCTATAGACCTAGACAAAGTGGAGGAAATATTGAAAATACAACAACCTATCACTAAAAAAGAGCTAAAGAACTTATTTAGTAAAATCAACTTCATAAGGAAATTGATCTCAGGGTTTTCTAGGATAGTTAGGCCACTAAATAACATGCTGAAGAAGGACATCAAGATCTTGGTAGGATCAAAGTTCAAATATATTTTGGTAGGATCAAAGTTGCTATTATAAACATAATAGTAATCATAGGTACAAATTATGCACAACCCTTATACCTATATTCATTTGCATCAAAACATTCTAGTGTTATTGTGTTGAAATAGAAGAAATAAGTGGGAAATGAAAGGACAATATCCTTAATGATTAACCCACTTAGAAATGCTGAACTTAGATATTCTATGACTGATGAGTAAGACTTTGCTTTGATCAAGGCTATTAAAAATTTTAGACATTAAATTCTTTGTAACAAAGTATTTATTATAGTAATTGATATGGATGTGAAGGCCTTATTAATGCATAATGAATTAGGAGAGAGGCATGGTAAATGGATGACCATAATCTAGGAGTTTGACCTAGAGATGTAAATAATGAAAAAATTTAAAAGTCAAGGGATCTATAAAACCATGGCTAAGGTGGATCCCTAAATCATTTTCCAATAGTACTCAGTGAAAGACATCACTAATGATGATAGGTACTTAGGCATACTCAGCTATTTGTTGAATAATGAGTGTCTCAGGCACCTAAAGTCCATGCAACAAAGAGTGTTATACCTAAGAATTAGTCATTTCATGATCAAAATTGGCACTATATAAATAATAAACCATGAAGGCATATAATTGAGATGCCTAAATAAAAAAAAACAACTAAGGTACTTAAGGATTTCCATGGGAAATATGGAACTAGGCATGGTTAAAGAAGTACTAAAGATCATCAAATATTATGATTAGGTTATTATTGGCCTCATATTTTTAAATATGTGCATTTTCATGTAAGAATTTTTTACACCTACTAAGTCTTTGAACACTATGAATGTACCTTGACTATGCCATTACTACCAGTCATTGAAGATCGACCATTTTCTAAATAGAAATTCAAATTTGTGAGAGCCATCAATGCCAATTCTTTTGTAGGCCAAAAATTCATCCTTACAAAAAGTGATTATTATTTTCAATAGGTTGAGGCCCAACCATTTAAGAACTACACCACATATGTAGTCATCCAATTCTTAGAGGAATACATTACCATAAGGTTTAGTATTCCCACCACATTGGTATGCAATAATGGACCTACTTTCTCCTCCATACAATTCCTTGAAATGGATTATGACCATCAACTAACTCTTAAATTTTTTTCAAATCATTATTCACAAATAAATGGGTTAGCTAAATTAACATATAATAATTTATTGAATATAATTAATAAAATCCTAGAAAGAACCCAAGGGATTAGCACAATATGCTGAAATTTACTTTATGGTGTAATAGAACTAGGATCAAAGCTTATTTAGGAGCCTCTCCCTATCATCTGGTAAATGGCCAAGATTATATCTTCCGAACCAATCTAAAAATCCCCACCTTAATATTTACAAAAGATTACCTAGAAACTAATGGTCTAATAAAATCTCACCTCTTGAACCTCATGCAATTAAAATAAAAATGGGATGTAGATTTACTACATTTAAATAAGCATCTAGAGGTTGCCAAATGTTGGTTTGATAAAAGATCCAAAGTAAATGCATTTAGGATCATAGACCTTGTCCTTATGTGGGCCATGGATCATTCCCTATCAAATATTTGAAATCTTGGGTGGGAATGATTTCCACCTAATGTGTCTTACTGGTGAGTATGTTGCTTTGCATGTTAATGGATAATTCCTCAAGAAGTAATTCTAGGCTTGAGAGGTTTAGAAGCCCCTATGAATAATTCTTCTTTTATTTTTTATTTTTCTTTCCTATCCCTTATTTTAGTTTAAATTTGATTTTTTTTTTTGTATTATTGTTTCCCCTCGCTTGGTTTAGATAGATAGCATATTTTTTGAGTTGAACATATTTTTTTGACCTAAGGGTTCCCTTGCTTGATTCAGGAATAAGAATGGTGGGATTTTTGTAGGTAATATAGAATGGCATTCCCTATATGAAAAATGTTAAAATATTATTCACTTGCTTGTATGAACTGATGTGTTTTCGTGTTTTCCTTAAATGGTTAAATGGTGGAGGCCTATGATTTATAATAGAAAATACAAATTTATAAAAGATACCTTTCTTATTTTAAATATCATCAAATGCACATAAAAGAGAATATGAAGCATGATGCAACCCTAAAATTTTATATCTTTCCTTTGATTGACTATGCACTTGATGAATATCACCTAACCTATGGTTTGGTCCCAAACCCTTAATGGATGAAAACAAATCAAAATCTCCTTTCAAATTACCTAAGCTAAAACGTGAAATTTAAACTTTCTTCTCAAAGACGTGATCTTGGCAACCTACACCATAGGCTTTCCATCCTGGTTGGTAGTGGAGCAAGGCCTTAGGAAGGGAATAGATGTATGTTTATTAGGGATATAAACACCTAGTTGATAGCTAAGCAATGTCAATTCCATTTAATCCCTTACCCAAAATTACAAAATCCTTCTCCCTTCAATAATGCCTTTTAATTAGGTAAAGTTTATTTATTATGTTTACTTGTAAAAAAATTGAACCAATCATAGACAATCACACATTGATAGTATTTAGATGAAATTATAGTTTAGTATGTCATGTTTTGGATCATAATTTCGTGCATTCATGTTTTTCCATTATATTAGAAGATTGATTGCAACAAATGTTCGTATTTTGATATAAACTTAAATAATCTAGATTCCTGAGATACTTAAGAGTATCTCGCAGTAGGATTTATCATATATTGTTATTCACATAACATGCCCCATTATCATTTACTAAATGGGGACCCTCTTTTTTCCTAATCTTTAAATCTTGGGAGTTTTAATGATCCACTTGTTTTAACATTTCTCAATTTAACCATTTACTAGATGATAAGTTTTAAGTGATTAAAGGTGTTTATTATCAATGATTTTAAATGTTTAAAGTGTTCAACCTAAGCCTTGCATCTGAAGGTTGTAGTCAAGTTGCGTGAATATATCTAGAGTGGAAGGTCTCAATCATATTGACCATGTTTTGAAGGTGCCTAAAGATCCCTTTTGAGGGGAAATGTAACTAACACATGCATGGATTATCTGGATTCTATAGAGCCTTATTAAATCTTCTCCTTAGTAATCTTGTTCATTTCTACATTCATGTACTAAAATTGGCTATATACTCTTGATCATTTAAATTTTTCCTCAATCGATTTATTTAAAATGAGCTTGATTTTCTAAGGTTCCTATGAAATGGGTTATTTTATCTCATTAATTTAACCCCCATTTTTCTCCACTTTCATTTGAATGGTCAAATATTACTTATGTTTTCATTTCAAATGGATTTATATCACTAAGCCTCTACATTCCTTTTATTCAATATGAATGATTTAACCATTTTTATTTAAAAGACTTAGCCATTTGAGTTTGAATTCTCCTAATCATTGGATTTTTATTTCAAAATTTATGACCATGATTTTTAATTTTTTACCTATAGGCATCTATCTTAGCCTAACACCGTGTTTCAATTTCTCAACAGTCTTGGGCCCATTCTGAATGCCTTCAAAACTTAGTTAATTTCTTCATAAATTTCCCAGAAAGACAATAACATCATATCTCTGGGTGAGTGGGATGATTCCATGTGTCATTATCCCAATGACCCAACATCCCAGAACCATCCATATAAGTGTAATGTCTCTAGGCTAGCAGGTGAGCAGGATGACACCACATGGCATCATCTCGATAATCCAATATCCTAGAGATATCTATATAAAAAGGAAGTGACATGAGTAAGCCTTGGGTGAGTGGGTGGGAGGGATTATTCCACATGGTATCATCTTAATAATTGAATACCCTATGATATGTTTGTATAAAGAAGTGATGATGTCAGTAATAACTTGATAAGTGGGTGAGTGGGATGATGCCACATGGTGAACTCTTGCTTCAACATGGAAAGAAAAGTGAGTAGGTGCATAAGGCCCCAATCAAAGTATTGATAGAGAGAGGAAATGATGCATGGAAAATACCCCATAAAAAAAGGATACATTGGTTATGCATATATCAAAGAACTAGCTTGAAAGTGATGGTTTATCTGGTTGCTAAAGATATGAAAACATGAGATAAGACTACGCATTCAAGATAAAAATCACATTCAAGTTGAAAATGGTTTCTCACCAACTAGAGGACTCCAAATAAATAGATTTCAGCCCATTAAAGAAGTAATCTAATTAGATAAATCCATGTAATCGATCTAAGGATGGACACTATTTAATTTAACCCTATAATTAAATATATAAGTATATATAAAACATGGTGGATTCACAATTCCAAGAGGAACACAACAAAAATTCACCAAAAATATTCAAATCATATCATTATCTGATCCCAAATTAAATAAAGGATAATTAGTATGGCACTAGTCATCAAGTGGTGTGCATAAGAAAAGGTTCCAAGAAGAGAGGATGAGCACTAAAGATAAATTTCTACGTTAAAGAGGTATGGTCTTAGGAGATACTAATCATGATCAAGATGATGGATCTAACATAATCCCAACCACATTAATCAATCAACAATGAATATTTACATATGCTCTGTTAGTGGGCTGAGTTAGAAAAGAATGGAAGGGCTCACCCCTTTCATGTATATATAAAGATCTAAAGGCTTTGCAAAATGATGTCTGTTTACAAATTGTAAGATAGACATAGAGAGATTATGCCTATTTATTTTCCTACACTTTACTATTTCATAGAATATTTTTTCCCTTTATCCTATTTTAAGTCTTGTTGTTTCAAAGGCATCTCTAACATGTAGATGATTATATGATTCCCATACTCTGTTAATCAAAATGAAAATATTGATAATTTGAAAGATATTGGGATTATGTAGTCATTTCTTGTGCATTTTTATGGTAGTTATGTATTTACTTCTCACATTTAAGCTCCCTAGACTATTACAATGTATTTAGTTGGAGTTTTACTAGGCCTGGCTCAGATGAAGATCCATTTTTCTGGATTCATCCATCTAGATAGTTCTACATGCATCTATGTTTGTAGCAGATATTTTATCTCTTTATCCATACTCTTTTATACTTTATTTATGATCAAGTTAATTTAGGAGCAAGATCAATCTAAATATAATTGTTTATCTTGTTTTTTATTTAACCATTGATTTATCATTATTGTAGCATTATCACATATATTAATGTGGTGAATTAGTAAAGAAATCAATTATTGTTATCTTATATAAATATTATAAGTTTGATTTATATTATAGGTTTAACCCTAAAAACATATATAAGTGAAGTGAATAGGCTCCCTCTATGAATGTATTATCCAGATCTAAACCGTACCTCAACTTATTAAAATAATCCTCTTATATAGAACAAGTCCACATCAGCCAACTTAGTGAAGACTAGTATACCAAGACCTGATACATTTAGAAGTTGGGGAGGTATTTTTTTCATAAGATCTCCCTCCTTTTAGGATAGGTAGGGAATGTCAATATGCACATCAACATGTTTTGGTGTTAGAAAGAGGGATGGAACTAGAGTAGATATTGAGATTTGTTATTTTGATTGATTCTTATAGTAGATCCCCTTCATGTTTTATCCCATCATGTTGTGTGATAATAACCCATCAAAAAAAAAGATGGAACCAATGAGTTACGCATGAGATCGTGCCACAAGATATCTAACTCTTGATCAAGAGATCTATACACAGAAAAGATAAGAAAACATGCTATAAAACTGTGTTTGTACTAAATATGGATATCTAAAGTTACTAAGGTTCCATGATTCATATCATTCAATTCTTATCCTTAGTAATTTTACTTTTGTGTCATGATACATATCTTGCACATGCTTCTTATGTGGTTTAATGCTATATACATAGACACACACACACACACACGCACACGCACGCGCGCGCACACGCACACACACACACACACACACACACACACACACACACACACACACACACACACACACACACATGTATACGTATACATACATGCATATATTACGTATGTATGTATGTATTTATGTATAACACATTTTTATTACATGTTACAATGATATATTTGATACTCTACTATAATACATTTAAGATACTCATATGATACTACATGTTTACATATATCATATATTATATAGTTCTATTTTTATCTTAGTGAATTGTAAGCTACATATACCATCTCTAAACAAGGGCATCATAATGAACTTGTCTTAAGAATTCAATTCCTCATGAAAAAAATTCCAGATTTGTTTTAAAATACCACATGATTCATAATTTTCATAACACCTAGGCATGTGACATAAATGTCACTAATTTCTATAGTTAATTTAAAATAAATTCATATATACCTAGTGCATATGCATGGGCATGTAAATAAAATTACAATTGCATGTTTAAAAAAGTTACAAGTTCAATTAGACTTCAATACACACACACAGATATATATATATATATATATATATATATATATATATACATATATATATATATATACATATATATATATGTATGTATATATATATATATATGTATGTATATATATATATATATATGTATGTATATATATATATATATATATATATATATATATATATATATATATATATATATATATATATATATATATATATATATAAGGAGCATGATATTGATTCATGTTCATGTTTCTACATGGAAATTTCAAATTTTATTCCTTCATAAGTTTAAGTGTTATAATTTATATCCACATATAGTGGTTTGATTAATTTAATTTTTCATGTGGACCATGTTAGAGTTTAGTGGACTCAACATCTATGGATTCACATTAGTGTGCCACATTTATTGGTTCCACTTATTATCTACCATATTTGAGTGTAGTGAACCTCAACATCTATGGTTAAAAAATATTGAGACACATTTGGTGGTTCCACCCTTCAATTATTATACAAGATTCTCTATGAGAGTTGGAGCATAAAATATTTCCAACTCAATGGATTTCACTAGTTTTCAAATTGATAATCACTCTCAATTTTCTAAAAGATCAACATTTATCCAAATGCCTCGACAAGGACGGAAAAACTTATCCATTTTCTAGTTACAATGTAATTATATTACATACTATTTTAGGTATATTATTCCCTTCCTCTCTTTTCAAGTTTCATATTTTTTATTTTCAAATATGGAGAGTAACTACTTTTAGTGGCATTGTTGCAGGTTTTACATTGAGGCAACTTGAAAATTCAATCTTCACATCAAAATACTAAGTGTTTATACACAATTATGTTTAAATATAATTTACTATAGTAATTTAAATTCATTACATCACTATAATAAAGTGGGGGAAATTTTAAACACTCAAATTTAGTCATTAAGTGTTTGACAATGCTTAATCTTGACATCCTTACCTCACTTGGCCTATTCTCCATTCTATGAACTCACAATCTCTATGCGATTATTCACTATTAATTTTATTTTCTTGAAAACATTTAAAACATCATTTATGTATCCCTATTCTGATCACAAGTTCATGTCATCCAAATTCTAATGGTCTATGTCCTTTTATGACAATATTGCATTAAGCAGATATGGCCATAATGTATATTTTGCCACTAGTATTACCCCTTATATGATTTTATAAAGGTTTTTTCAATGTAAATATTTAAAATATTCCTATACATAATCACATCAATTCCTCTCAAATCATCATCTAGAAATCAAATGGAAATTTTACTGCATATCGAGCAAAAGGGAACTAATATTTCCAATTTTAGTTTTGATTTATCTTAACTCTCATAGGTAAAGTCTGAAGTTATTTTATTTCAAGTCAAGGTAAATAATTTACAAACATTAAAGTTAATATATATTATTTCATTCATATAAATAATATCAAGATACACACATTCACTCTAGGAGGGATAACTACATCGACCTAACGCCCTTTTGGGCTACATTGGGTTTTTCTAAAGATAGGTTAGATATACCCATTGCATAATTTACCACATTGTATTTGATGTCCAATTAATTTATTGTATATTAAATATATGTTTGTTGTTATAGGTCTTCCATGCATCAACTTAGCACAAATAAAATCAACAGACCCTCACATATAGCCGTAAGTGCCCACACATAAAAATCAATCACACAACCAACCAAATTATAATTGTATTAAAACATAATGCTGGAGTGTGGCCTTACCCTATCAATTTATCCATGTCATCACATAATTTGAAATTATAATTTTGATTGTGACATAGTTTAGGGGTAATTTTAATAATATTTCATTAATAGTCAGCCTGCACAATCAACATAAATTTAATTCAAGCTAGGTTTTCATATCCACTTGTCAGTTTACTATTTATAGATCATTTAAAATTTGATCAATTATTGTATTATACATTTAGGTTTTTTATATTCTATCACATAAATTATATTTCAATAGTTTATTTGTTTATAAATTTTAATTATTAAATAAAAAATAAATAAATCAAATAGTTCTATTGCTTTGAAATTTAATAATCCCTTTACCTACAAGTTGTGTAATATTTTATTGTAATGAATAATAGTAATTATCTCAATGTCCATTAATACCATGATATGTTCAAAATGTATTTTTGTTTTTCTACTCAAGACAATGAGGAGGGTGATATTAATTAAGAGGAAGAGCGATTAACTTATTATCCAATAATTTCCATAAAATATCATGTGGTCTATCTTTGAATTTGTCAAATTGAATTGGTTTCCTCTTATTGAAAGTATATTTATTCACATTAGGTGGTAATTTATAAACTAGTATTTTCCCCTTATCGATTAATTTAACTTGGTCTTCCCTGATTGTATCATTTTTTGTTGATTCATCCATCTCATGAGAGACTTTGATTGCAATATTTATTTTAGATGTTAAGTTAAAATTCACCCCTTGTTTATCATCTTCCTTCATGGGTGAATATGTCCATGATTAATTTTTGTGAGTAGAATTATGTATTAAAAAATTAACATCACATGCATATTTTAACTATTCCATGTATAAGCTATAAAAATAAGTATAAATTTTATGCATGGATATTTCCTTGAGAGGATATCAAATACCCATAATAAATATGGATTTCTTTTCTAAATTCAAGGGTTGATAAGTTAAATAATTATAAATATTAAATTATAATCTTCAATAATATCATCATGGCCATGTTGTAAACCTTATAGTTTTTCCAATATGAATTTAGTTACCATGTGTTTGTGATGATATGATAAGAACACATCTTATAATTTTTTGAAGTTAGGTAAGGAACCACTATGTAAACCCAAAAACCAATTTGACGCATCTCTTGTTAGGATTTTATGAAAATATTTTATTAGAATGAGTCCATCATTAACCTATTATATTAAAGGAGTTGTATATTGAGTTAAATGCATATAATTATCTCCATAACCATCGAACAAGGGTAGTATAGGCATAAAAAATCCTTTGTATATGGATGTTCAAATACAACTTATGTAATGGTTTGTCCTAGAATAACATTATCTTTAATATTATCAAAACATGATCTAGTTTGTAAAGTGATATCAAGTAATTATCTTTCAAGATCACCAATAACATCAATAATGGGGAATATGACTATCACAGATATTAATGGTTTGAAAATACTCACTCATGTGTTGTAATTGACCATCTAATTTAAAGGGATCAAGACTGATATCACTTCATGGCTTAGGATTACATTTTATGATAAAATCCATGCATAATTTAGAATTATTTCGTGTCATAGTATTCTTAGCACATTAAGTTTGTATGGGAGGAAGAACATCACATTTCATCTTGTTATATTATTTTGAATTAGGAGAAGAGTACAAGTCATCACACATGATATTATCATGATAATCACAGTCTATGGATAAAGAATGACTAACTTGAGAATATTTTCATAATATTGACTTATTATCACTCTATAAATCTAAATAAGTGTTATCACTTTCATTCTATATAGGAGATATTACATCACATTCATTTTCATTATTTTATATTTAAATAAAAAGGAAAGAATTATCATGCGGTGTTAAAACATTATCTATCACTTCCAAGGGAGGGGAAATATTATCATAGTATTGTGTGTCATTATTCATATTTGAAGGAGAATGGGGAATATCATATGAAGTTACATCATCTACCTTTTTTTATATAAAAAGAGATGGAATAACACACTCTTTCACATATCATTTTGCATTGTATGCAAGGGCTATGATTTTGTATTTTATATTGATCAATGCAGTGGAATACAATACAAAATCTAGGAGGTAAAAAAGGTGTGTTGATGATTGATTTCTCACATTTGAATATTTGTGAGAGATAAAGGGAAAAAATATATTTATTGTTAGTATATTATTTTTATTTTGATTTATGAAAATATAAATATAAGGGGGGATTAGAAGAATTTGGATTTTCAATTTTTAAATTAGTGTACTCATTTTCCTCTTCACTATGTTCTTCACTATTGTATTGATTCTCTTAATTTTTGTTAGTATAACTATAATAATAATCAATATCATATATATACAAATCATATTATTCATTGATAAAGTTATCATTAGTAATTGTAAAAGTGTGAGATTTAGTCCATTCATTATCATAAGCATAAGGTATAGCATTGTTATAGAATTTGATGATTAGAATAAACTTAATATTTTTTGACCCAAAATAAATAAAATATGACAAAACCACTCCTATTAATAACAAAAATCAATTATACCACGATATAAAAGATATCAATGGGTGTGACTAAGTAATATGTGTTTTATTTGTAGGTTGTCATAAATAATGATATTGGTCATATAATAATGAAAAATGACTAAAGGGAACTAAATATTTAGGATTAAACTATCCCTTATCCATAATATCCCATCCCTAGGGTATATTGAGAGTAACTTCTTAGGCCTAATTTTTTACTAATGCACTTCAAAAAAAAAATGGTCAAAAAAATTCTTATGGTTAAAAAGAAAAACCTATGTGCTTCTAATATACCACGAGGTATGTGAAAATAAAATATATACATATATATATGTATATATATATATATATATATATATATATATATATATATATATATATATATATAGTAGTTTATAATGAATTGAGTGTTGGATAAGTTCCCCTCACACCATGGATTAGGTAAAACTAATGACCACTTTTCCTAGAACCATAACTCTTATGAGTTTTAAAACTTTTAGAATATAGTTTCTAGAAAAAAAGAAAAAAAAGAAAGATAATAAATAAAAAATATTTGTCTATGGAAATAAAAAATTCAATTTGAAAACATTGGGTTAAATATGAATCATAGATAAATGCTCAATAAACAAATTTCTTTTTACTGCATGGGAATCATGGATTATGAAACCCTAGAACAAAAATAAAAAAAATAAAGCAATGCTCAAAAATAAATGTATGGCTTCACTGATATGTTTTACCTTATTTTTTATTTAAAAATTAAAACTTTATTCAATAGGTGTAATACTTTATAAATATTATAATTCTAAAGATATACAATTATGATTACAATTTACTAAATATGGAAAGATGTAATTTTTCGGAAAACACTATAAAGAAAATAACTTAGATTATATATAATTCATGGTTGATTTTTTTGGATATTTGATAGTGAAAATAAGTAAAAGATTAAATTGTGAATACTAAAAAATTAGGAACATAATATAAAGATGTTTTTGGAGATATATATACTACATAGACAATAGTGCAGGCTAGTCATGTTTGTTGACTATGGCCTTATCCGAGTTGATTGATTAATGCCTTATAGTGAAAAATAGAGAAATGAATAACTATGCCAATGCAAGATTAGAAAAAAAAATTGAAGATATTTATGGATAAAACAAAACTCACTAGAAAAAAGTGTGGGTCGGCTATGTCCATTGATTAAGGATTGGTCCACATTGACTATGGAAATAATATGATTATTCAACCTTCTACCCTATGTCTTATTTGATTTAGAAACCTTCTACCCTATATATTATTTGATTTAGAAACCCTAGGGTTCTTTATGAGATCTATAAACCTACAAAAAAGTAATGGGAAGTGTGATGGGATGACCTGACCCCAATCGCCCCCTTGATGATTGAATATTACCTACATATCTTGTTACTCTGAAGAGAGAATCAAGCCACACATAGTTATCTTACCTAAAATGATTATGAAATTATGATCTTTAACTATGTGTATGCATCTATAAATATAACTTTGATACTTTAAAATGACAAATCTAGATTTGATTTGACATGTTTTAGATTTGGATTATGGCTGATCCTTATGAATGATCTTGAATTTAGAAAAAATAGGGAAAATTTTATCAATGTGTAATAATGTGTAAGTGATCAATAAATAGTTTAAATAAAGGAATAATGAATGAAATTTAACTTGTATTTATGGAATTTGTTTTTGAAAATTTCCTTTAGCTAACCTTATGGAATGTGTGGTAAGATTTAGATAGATATTTTTAAATTTGGAAACTAGTCATTAACTAGTGTAGGATGAGGCCACACTAGGTTGACAAGTCCATGGTATTGGATCTCTCAAGCTAAGATGGACATGTCCTAGATAATTTGGTAAAAATATATTGAATTTTTAGTATTCTAAGAATTATGTAATAGACATTTGAGCATTAATTTTGAAAATTTTGTGTAATGATGATGTCAAAATAGGGTCAAATCAACATATTAATAAATAGATTAGAGGAACAGAAAAGAATAATAATGTATTGGTGTACCATAATAGGTTTACCCTTTTTCAATCCAAAGAGGAATCAACCTACCACCTCTTTCGAAATTTCCCTTTTAGATCCAAAAATCTCAAAACATCTCATCTAAAAATTTAATGTGTCATGGATCAAACCCAACTTAATATTGGATATATTATTTCAATGGAATCCACCTTGGATACTACCTTCCCTATCATTCTTGTGGCATCTATCCCTCTTCGACATTTTTTTCAAAATTTTGAAAACCATAAATGACTTCATCTTTGAGAATAAAAGGTGGAATCTAAAGACTTCCTTCCATAGATTATGTGTTGCAATGATGGAGAATTGGAAGGATTTTTCCCTCAAAGACAAAGTCATTATTTTGAAATAATAACTTCCTATAAATCTATATTATAACATCAATATTGAGGTTAAAAATATGGGGTTGATATCTGATAGGTACTAGACCAAATGGTTTAAACCACTGAGAGACTGGATGAAGTTGAGCTTAGATGGGGTAAGAAAGGGTAAAATTTGTAATGTAGGGGGCCATGAGGTTATTAGGGAATATGAATGGGAAGATAAAACTACCTATGTATAACTAATGGGGTTCTAGACCAATCATGTGGCTGAGGCTAATGCAACTCTTTAGGGAATTCAATTAGTTGTGTAGTCAAAGATCAAATAGATTATGATTGAAGGAAACTTCCTAAATATAGTAAATGCCCTCTCAGGTAAAGTGAACCTATACTAAACCATTAAAAAGGTGATAAAGGATGCAAAAGGTCTCCTAAATCACTTCAATAAAGTCATAATTCTTCACATCTATAGGTAAGGAAACTTTGTTGTGGATAGGTTAGCTAACATAGGAGTCCTAAAAAAATATTATGTTGCATGGAACAAGACCATTAGCTTACCCCCAAATAATCCAATTTCTTAATAATGATTCAAAAGACATCAATAGTCCCATGAGAGACTAGATCACATGAGGGTGATATGGAAGTGATTAATCTTGATATGTATATCACCATGTGTAATGATTATACAACTTATTACAAGGACTTGTCAATATGTGTCTATTGAATGAAGCATGATAATAATAATAACATCTCCAAACATTATGATCGAGTGAACTCTGTGAGGATTTTGAAACATAGTGACCTATTTTAGAGCTTAAGGAAAAAATTGGAAGCATCCATGGGTGGTGATAGAGACATGCTTAAGCCCATTTCATTTACAAAAGATCAAGAAAATTCTAGAGTGTGGTGAAAATTATAGAAGTGAAGACTCACCAATTTCATTATGATAATTTTAGGGCATGATGAAAATCATCAAAGTACTTTTCCCTTGGTGGAATCAGTACACTGTATGCATAATAATGATAAATATCAACATTTTAGAATAAATAATAGGGGAACTAACCAAAATGAACTATGAAGGCACAAAATCCTTCAAGGACAAATTTAGGAAGCAAGAAATCATGTAAAAGTTCTTAAAAATATTAATTTTTCTCAAAATAGAGAAGAAAGGTTTATCAATGTTGAGATTGCCTAGGCAATGGTTCAATTTCTTTCTAAAGATTATGAAATATATCATTTTGGAAGGCATGTTTAATATAATTATTTCCCACCACTTCCTCATCTTAATTCACTTTAGGGGCCAAAGAAATATTGTACCTTAATTTTTTCTCAAATCACTCAAAATTTTAGTCTTAGATTTTCAATTAAAACCATCTATTGACCTCATACACTAGGGATTGATTTTCCTTACCATCAAGAGGGGAGAATCTATACTGGGAAATGAGGTGTGGATGGTCGAGATCAAAAGGGAAGGAATTTTGGTATGGGAACCATGTAAGCCATAAGAGGAGAGGGCAGGTACCCCTAATACTTTTGAAAATCCCTTGCCCGCATCCCCTCCTATCAATATTTAGTTAGAGAAAGCTTAGGCTGGGCTTAAAGAAGGAAAATATAAGGCTCATACTCCCCTAATTATTAAAATGAATAAATCTAAGATTGAGTTGTAAATATGGCCCATGAAGATGTTATAATAAATGGAGGAGAAAATGGACATTATGAACCTTCTCACAGACCATAAGAAGAACTTATAAGATTTCAAAGATAAATTGCAAGACTTGAGTTGTTTAATGGTTAAGAATATGGATGATTAAAATGTATTGAAGGGAGAAACTAAAAAGATAAAAATGGCCTTAAAAAATCTTTGATTTGAGGATCATATAAAATAAGATAAAATTATGGAGTCCATGCCCCTCACATAGGATAAGGAAGCAAGGGAGAATAATCCTGACTCGGTCAAAACCCCTTACAAGAGCAACATAGAACTTGAGAATATCAAAGGAACTAAGAAGGTTAATAAAAAGGAAAAGAAGAGCCCCAAGGATAAAGATGTCATGACCCCTCTGAGTAAAGTCAAGAATGACTATGTTGTGGGCCCAAGTAAATATACAAGGTGTATAAGTGTGAAAGACAAGATGAAGAAACAAAAAGGCGGTGTTTAATTACCAAAACTTTTGGAATACACAAAATTTGAAAAGTCATTTGGTTAACTTCTATTCACTCTTTTTAATATTTTGTTTAGTGTTTTATACTATCTCATTTAGTATAAGTGGTGTTTTGGAAAAAGTTTGGTTGAAGTTTCTCTTAGTTGGCTAACCCATGGAGCTTGATTCTATATTTTGACTCTGTTTGGTTACTTTTGAACATATTTTAAACTTGGTGGTTATAGGATCCGTATAAAACTAATATATTTACCTAATAAAATAAAAAGAATAATGTATTTGGACACACGTTATGTGGTTTAGGATGTATCAAGAATTAGCATTATCAAGTACTTATGACTAGATTTATGAATCTATATATATGTGTGAAGAGATGTAAATATAATAGTCTATATATCCTAAACTACACTAGAAAGTTACTAGAAAGCAAGGATCTCTATGTGTTACTTCAAAACATTTCACAACTTTAATTTTTATCATTTTACTTTATTAATAAATTTTTTTCATTAAAATACATATACATGATATATTATTGAACTCACACATTATTTTCTCATAATGCAATAACTTTTTTGAAGATGTAGAAAATCCATACAAATGGAAGTGGGTAGTAAATTGTCATCCTAAGGCACATCATATTTATTATTCTAAATATTTATGTGGAATGAATGGACATCCATAAGATATTCTAGTACATGAATTTGATGAAGATGTTGAAGATGAGAAAATGGAATATGTTGGTGATTTTCATGTAGACCATGAGAAAGCTATTCAAGAGGCGTGAATATAAAAAACTTATGAAGGCCAAAAGGAGGAAAATATAAACAATGATAAATATTTTTTGGGAAGTAAAGACTAAATCAAACCCATAAAAGTAGATAAGGATGAGTCAGATCATCAATGTGTTGTTAATAGTGTAGATGAGAATGATGAAGAAGATAATACAAATAATATATTGGATTTTTATTTTTCCCAAATTAAGCATGGTGATATTGGTGAAAGTGATGTAGATGACAATGATGATAAAATTTTCTCTTCCTTGGAAAAACTAAATTTAAAATAAAAATTTACATGTTATGATGTAATGATATTTATTGGTGGGCTCTCATTATGTTAATTATTATGGGATTTAATCTTAGTGTAATAATATTTTTTGTCAAAAAAACTAGACATACTCATGTAAATTATTTTATAAAAATATTAAATATAAAAAATATATCAACAAAAATGTGATATCCATTGTTTTATTTTATCTTCATATTGTCATTGATAACAACTACCTACTATGTTAAATTTTATGAATTATTTTGACATGTATTTGGCTATATATTTGAATATTATATGAGGATAAATTTGGTAACATTGTCACTTTGGGTGACCAGTCCTAAGGTAAATTTATTTGTACAGATAAAATATAATTTGAAGTTTAGTTTCTTGACTATGTAAGGTCACCAAATTAGGATCTAAAAAATAAAACCCCTTGGTCATGAGTTTTCCACACAATCAATATGATATTAGAATGAATCTTCATTTGTTTAACATTATAACCTACCAAGAACTCCATCACTATAATCAATATGTGATATTAATTTTTTCTTTAATTTTTTCTTGACTAAACACATTTATAAAATACTTTTTCACCCTTCAATTCATGTCATAAAATTAATAACCAGTTATTATATCAAAAAAAATGTCATATCCATTGTTTTATTTTATCTTCATATTATCATTGGTAACAACTACCTACTATGTTAAATTTTATGAATTATTTTGACATGTCTTTGGCTACATATTCAAATATTGTATAAGGATAAATTTGGTAGAATTGTTACTTTGGGTGACTAGTCCTAAGGTAGATTTATTTGTACACTTAAAAGATAATTTGAAGTTTATTTGCTTGATTATGTAAGGTTACAAAATTAGGATCTCTAAAATAAAACCCCTTGGTCATGAATTTACCACACAATCAATTTGATATGAGAATGAATCTTCATTTGTTTGACATTATAACCTACCAATAAATCCATCACTATAATCAATACGTGATATTAATTTTTTCTTTAAATTTTTTTGTTGACTAAAACAATTTATAATACACATTTTCACCCTTCAATTCATGTCATAAAATTGCTAACCAGTTTCTACCCATCCTAATAGTTTGTCAAACATGCCATTAATGTATGTAGTTCCCATATTAGATGTCATTATTTATATATCACGTGATTGAAAAATAATAATTTTGTTCACATTTTAGGGTATATAATAAATACAAATTAAACAACACCATACAAAGTAAATAACTTGAATTAAATCATCTCATGGTTGTAGACACAATACAATACAATACAATACAATACAATACAATACAATATAATATAATATAATATATTAGATTAAAATAATTAATACACACATACATACATACATATGTGTGTGTTTGTCTATATATATAGACTTACACACATATGTATGTATGTATGTATGTGTGTATTAATTATTTTAATCTAATATATTATATTGTATTATATTATATTATATGAGTGTGATTTATTATCACCATGAACACACACACACACACACACACACACACACACACACACAAATATGTGTATATATATATATATATATATATATATATATATATATATATACATGTGTATATATATATATATATGTATATACATGTATATATATATACATGTATGTGTGTGTGTGTGTGTATATATATATACATGTATGTGTGTGTGTGTGTGTGTGTGTGTGTGTATATATATATATATATATACATGTATGTGTATATATATATATATATATATATATATGTATGTATATGTATATGTATATGTATATGTATATGTATATGTATATGTATATGTATATGTAAGATGAAATAGGAAAAATGATAACTACCTTTCCTCACATATTCACCCCAATAAATGGAAGGTTTTAATTTTAATTTGAAAAAAGATAATAATTTAAGATGTGACTTAATTGTTTATGTATTAGTGTGAAGTGTCTTCATTCCAATGCATCTATTAGTTCAATCCATGTAATTATTCCTGAGACTGATTCAAATATAATTCAAAATAATGTACAATGTGACACTATTATTTATGTGTTGGTGTAAAGTGTATTCAGTCTAATTAATCCATTAGTTTAACTCTTGTACTTGATATTTATATAATTGATTGAATTAGACTTAAAAGTTATGTATGAGGTGGATCAATTATTTAGGGGTTAGTGTGAACTGTGTTTATTCTTACAATTTATTGAACTAGTATACAAAAATATGCATGATGTGATCACTTCTTTAGGGTCTAGTGTGATGTTTGTTCATTCCATTAATGCATTTTTTAGTTAATTTATGAGCTTATTATTTTTGAAATTGATTAAACTAGACTTTAATGTAATTATTTTTCATGAAATTGATTATTCTCTATGTTTTATTCTGCTCAGCACTATTGCAATCATGGATACATCTAGATGGTTTTATTATAGAGATATCTTTGTGTGTAATCGTTCATAGGAAGCTCCTCCAAAGGCAAATCATTATCAACCTGAATCTTCATAGGCTGAGAAAGAGGAGGATCTCTCTCTAATTTATTTCCAGTTTTAGCCAAGATTTCTCCATCCTCTAGCATTGCTTTGCCTTCTACCTCTCTCCATCGGTCCTCTACCCTTTGGTATAGAATGATTTGCTTTGATAAATCTATCAAATATTCTATGCTTTGTGTAGGTAATATGGTTTCTGGTTGTAGTCCATTTCCTTCTCTCTCAGAATTTTCTTTCTCAAAAGAGATCTCTGTATCCACCTCAGGAAGTGGGCCTTTAGGATCTTCAAAAGATAGCGCTTTACCCTCCTCAACATTTAGAACTTTAGTTTCTTGATTATCCTTTTGTTCTTTTCGATGGTCCTCTTTAGGTTTCCATACTTTCTTTTGCTGGACCGTGGACTTTTTCCCATCCAAAACACTATTAGGATGAGTTTTGCTTCTGGATGGACAATTTTTTACCCAATGCCCCTATTTCTTGCAAGCATAGCAAGAGTTGGGCAGATCTTCAAAACAAATTCCTTGAGATTTTTTACCAAACTTGGAAATTAGATCCACTTTTTCTGGGAGCTTATTTAAATCTGCCACTTTAACATACATCCTGACAGCTTGAAGTTTGGTTCTGGTTGCCATAGCCTTGTCCAAAGCCACAAGTTCCCCAAAAGAATTGGCTATTCCTTTAAATATGTCCTCATGCCAAAACTCTAAAGGGAGTCCAAGAAGTCTAACCCAGATGGGAGTTGTTAAGAAAAAAGAATCTGAGAGATCCATATTCAACTCCCATTGTTATATGTTACTCATATAGGAGATTGAGTATTAATAGGGATTTGGGTGAGATATTAGTGGAGATATGTTCTCCATAATTGTAGGGATATTTTCCTATAAATTTTTAATGTCCTAAATGAATATTATATAGGAAATAATTATGGTGTGAGAAATGTAAAGCATTTTTAATTATTCTATGTATTTTACTCCACTATTTTTGTGTTAAGTTTACCCAGATATGAACCAGCCTTATTATCTAGTATCAAAGCAGGAAAATTAATGGATTATTGATCTATGAAGGGGAAGATTTGATGCAAGCTATGGTTTCCCTGACATGAGAGAGAATAATTTATAGAGTCTTGTAATATATTTAAATTTAGTCTAGGAAAATTATATTCTCTATGTTTTATTCTGCTCAGCACTATTGCAATCATGGATACATCTAGATGGTTTTATTATAGAGATATCTTTGTGTGTATTAATGGATCCTCAAGTCTACATTTCCCATTTCTATGTTACCAGAGATTAAGATACTTTAATTTAATTATATAAACCATTATCCATTTTTTTAAAAATAAGGAGGACGTGTCTTTTGTCAAAGGTGGACTTCACACCAGGATTGATTGGGAATATCTATTTAAAAAATGTCTAATTTGTAGCATAGACCACCACCTGTCTGATTCCTACTATCATTTCTCATGCTTTTCATGAAGTTTTCAATGCTCAAATTTTCATTAAAATTATGTTCTTTGGACTATGTTATCAGTATTATCATTTCTCTTCTTCCAACAGACTCCCTCGACTCAACCTCAAACATGCCACCTAGTAAAATATTCTCTTCATTAATATTTGCAAGGCTATCCTTGATTGTAGATCTCTAATGGATATTTGTATCCCCTTTGGACTCATTCTTATCTTTTTTAGGCTCACTTAACTCACTTAAATCCATAACCCATGGCTATTAATGCATATTTCATATTTTTATTTACCATTCTAACATTCAACATAGATCTTCATTCACACACCACACATCAAGGTTACAAATCATGCCCAAAGTCATTATTATATTATTTTAGTTTTAGGTATTATTCATTGGATATGTTTTTAGATTCATTTAGTTTTAGTTATCTTATGTCCATTTAATGTTTTGGTTTACCATAGTCTTTTTAGATTTAGAATTATTGGGATACATTTTGTAGTCTTTACATTATTTGTGAAATTTGTAAGGAATAAGTCACATTTGGATTATGCCATTAAAAGTCATTGATATATTGTCAAAAAATTTATGGCAAAATAAGAGTCAAAAATTATTTTATAAGTTATGACATTAGAATTGATATTATCAATATCGATATCCAAAGTGTCATAAATGTTTTTGAAATGGACACATATGTGTTGATATCAATTTTTTTTTAAATGTCAAAAGAGTCATTCAAAATGAGTTAAGAGTTAGAGTCATTCATTTATGTTGTTTGGTTGTCATAGTAAAATGCTTTATCATAAAGGATGCATTATCACTTGTATACGATGTCCAAACTATGGGGGGGTTTATCCTCACAAATTCATGCATCTAAGCTTCATAGACATATTTGTTGAGTGAGAAGCTTTATGTATTATAGGTTGGAGTACACTGGAGGATGGAGGCTTTATATGTCTCTCATTATCCACTAATGAAGGGATGCTCTTGCTATAGTGGAACACACACAAATATATATATATATATATATATATATTCAGAACTTGTTTGTACTTGTCATAAATAAGAAGTGTATTTTCTATTTACCCCATATGGATTGGATAAAAGCGTTATGAAATGTGGCAATGATCGTATAGGAAAGCAACTAATTACAAAAATCCTCTAACTATAGAGATCTTCTGATTTCCTTACTTCTTTATGGATATGATTGGCCAGTGAAACATCTATTACATTCACATGGAGTAAATGTGGGATGCATTCTTCACCTAGTAGTGGTCATGTACAACAAAATCTAAATAAAAAGATTCAAATAGTAGTATGCAGACCTGAGAGTATGTGTTGGCATAAGATTCTATTTGTGCTAAATACAAGAGTGAAAGTTAAACAGATGGTTTCTACTGGTAAGTTTCTAGATTTGGTTGATATAGTTCCATTTACATGTCTGGTGTTTGATACATGCTCCCACCATGGAGGAGGTTCCCATGATTGGCTGATAGTGTTCCCATTTCCTATTTGATGGTAGATGTACCTATTCAAAGTTTCCACACTAATTTGATTGATGTGTTCTCAAAAATGAATGCTTGATAAGAAGTTGATGTGTTCCTTCTTTACTTTCACTACGTCCTATGAAACACAAATTACCATGTAAGGCCTAAGGGAGGGAATGTTAGGAAATGTTTATCCCTCATAATAATTTGTAAATATTGTAAAGTGCATTATTATGTGAGTAATAATTCACTATTACATATATTAGTTTGTTATCTATATTTAGTTAGTAATTAGTTATCATAATATTATTATAACAATATTATAAATATAGGTTAGTTATTCGAATATATTATTTGGTTAGAATATAGTTAGTTGTGAAATATTTTTATATGTTAGTCATATAGGAGATTAAGTATTCATAGGGATTTGGGTGAGATATTAGTGATAATATGTTCTACATGGTTATAGGAATCATTTCTTATAAGTTATAATGTTATGAATGAATATTATATAGAAAATATTTATGGTGTGAGAACTGCAATGTATGTTTTATTATCTTGTGTATTCAACTCCATTATTTATGTGTTAATTTTACCCAAATCTGAACCAATCTCATTACATCCTAAATTGTGCCCACCAAGTCATATATCTCCTTAAAAACTGAAATCTACTTCTCCTCCATCATAAGCCCATATAATTCACTACACTATCAAAAAACTACCAACTACCAACATCCTTAAAATAGGTGACCCCCATTGACTAAACTCATGTGTTACATATGAAAAATAGTGGGGCCCAATAGGAACATTCTATTTAAGCCCAAACTATCTCTTTAATCGGTCATGTTAGTACCACTCCATAATAAAGTTATGTCACCATGTGAGGTAACATAGTGTAATAATATAATACATCCATGATATATCCTCCAAACATCCAAAATAAATCTACATATAGGGATGAAAAATGAAATCTCCATCTATCATATCATCTATAATTTAACAATATGGTGAAAATGAACTATTTTCACCTCTTAGTAGTCAATTTATACCTTTAAATTTGAATTTTTACCCCTACCCCTACCACTGCTTCATTATTCTTCCTAGGAGGCCTGTTTATGGATCTTTTATTATTTTTAGTTTTATTTCTTAGCCTTTTCTTTGGTCACATACATAATTTTTGTCTTTTCAATGGATCATCCTTAAAAACTATTTTTTGGCCATTCCCTCGAGGGGGGATTTTGGGCATCCCAAATGTCATTTGGGGCATCATTGTGAACTTGTTTCTTAGTAAATTGAATAATAATATACATAAATGAGAACATATATTTATTCAATCATTATAAATAATTTAATGACATTTTCATTATTTAAAAATTTGTTACTTCATTTACAACTCTCAATGCCTTTTCAAATAGGGGAAAATGTAGACACTTCATTTTCATCTCTTCTATGGCAAAACTATAATCAGAATAACTTTTCCCAATAAACATACAAATTTAACTATAAATTTTCAATGGCTTTAAATCATTTGCAAAATTAATGATTTGATCCTGAATCATAATGACACATCCATATTTTAGGTAATACACTATAACACAATGTTGAAATTATCAATAACATCCTGAATCAGGTCAACACTTTGTAAATGTTACCACATGAAAATTAAATGGCATTTTTAATTGATAAAAAATATTACAAAAATCATATTAATTCCCATTGATAATTAACCCTTGTTAATTGGAAAAAATTTGATTATTGCCTCACTAAAAATGACATTGTATGCAAGTGAAATAAGATAGATATAAAACTTATCCTAATAATTAATATCCAAGCTCACAGAAGGTTATCAACTAAAATACACTTAGAAATACTTTTTTATATCAATATCATGACTAATAATGGATCTTCTAAACCTAAAATAAGGGATCTCTTATCACACAATGGCAAGGGAGAGGTTTCCAAGGCCTCTAGTCAAATGCCATGATTTGATAACTCTAGCTAGGTCTTATTATTATAATAAAAGTAAGCAATACAATATACTAAATAAACACACAAGTTAATCTAGTAAATGAACATGTAAATTAATCTTGTGCTCACTAAATATTATGGTACAAATGGGGAAGATAATAAATAAGAAAATATAATTCTACTTAAGATAAACATAGTAATAATATAAGCAATGAGAGATACAATTCAATCCATTAATTATATAACATCTACTTATCAAAATATTAAGGGATATCAATATAATTGACTTGTTGAAGTGAACCTGTCATTCCTCAATATCTCCCTTGGCCAATGGTGCTTTGTAAGAGGTTGTTATGGATTTTAAGGATCAAAAGGATAGATCAAATCTAGTCTACAATACTTCTCCTATGCATCCAAGACCTCCACAAGATAAGTGTTACTTCTCAAAAGAAAAATATTAAGTAATGAAACCTCATATTGATAGTATAAGCATATTTGAAAGCTATAATAATGCATAATTGAATGATCATATTTAGAAAATAAGTTGAAGGGGTATTTATAGGCAAAGATTGACCCTAAACCTTCTTGGGAATTTATTTAATAAGGTTCACCTAGTTGACTTTATTTAATTGAAAATATAGCCATTAGGTCTCAAACTACGTTAGCTTGGACCAATGGAGTTTTGTAATGTGCATTGAATTCCCAATAAGAATGATTGGGTAGACATAGTATAAAATTATGTAAAAGGGGTTTTTTATTGTGTAAGGGTTATTTTGGATGGTGAATTCCTTAGGGGAGTGTATAAGTGGGTTTTTATTGCTTAGGGTATTCGATAAGAGTAGTTTGTAGTGGCTCTAGGTAATTGTATGTGGGCCAATAATATTTTAAAGCACCAAAAGTCTATCAACCCCATTCTTAGTGTACCCTTTAAGGTATGCACTCAAAGATATTGAAATTTGATAGGTTCTTACAAGAGAGAAATCATCAATAACTGATAAATTTTGAATATAATGTGTATACTTATGCCTCACTCAAATCTCATCACATGTCATGTAGTTTTAACATGGGATGGTTCTTTGATAAAAGAAAATAGCAACACATAACACTTATCTAAATAAATTATAGTACAAATCATAAAGATAAATGAAAGTAAATAATTCAAAAATGCATACCTTCACTTACCTTGTTGTCTTATAATGGAAGTTGTGTGAAAAGAAGGAAGAGGTGTCCAATGTAGATAACATTGGGTGGACCTAATAAATAATATAAAATTCATTTTTTTTGCAAAAATACTATTTAGGTATAGAAAAATTATCCACATTATCAGGATTCGAGAACTTTTTATGGTTCTGAAAAAGAGCTTATCAAAACATAGTTATGAGTAAAATGTAGAATTTATTGGTAAATAATTGGAAGTTAAAGAATTTTTAAATTTGTAAATTTGAAATATAAATATGATTTTTAACTCTTCATTTGAAAAATTACTATTTTAAGAAAACTAGGGCTCTATGAGACCTAAGAGACTGATGCAAGAGAATATGGCTTGGAGATAAGGAACATGAGCTGGTGGACACATAGAAAAATGAATAGCATTATCCAGGTAATTAATGTACTTAATTTTGAATTTTTAACTATTTTAATTGAAAAATAAGGTAGATTTAAAAAACTAGGTGTTGGGGTAAATCTATGTATCAAAATTTGCCTCGTAAAATTTTATGGTAGTGTAGCAAGTAGAAAAATTAATGAGTAGGGTTGAAAGAGGTCAATAATGCCTAAGGCATTAATGATAAATAGTTCAAAAATTGATACATAAACTAAATGGGTTAGACCAAGCTAACGTATTTCAAAATAGATAGGTAGAATAGGGTGTACAATAATGTATCACGGGGTCGATGTAGTTGGGAAATAGGTGGTTGACTATGTAGAGATGGGTCAATTTAGATTGATAATGTATAAGAGGTCAACTGCATAAAACCTAGCCAATGCATTAATTTATTTAGGTGGCTAACATAGTTGTAATAAGTGGCCAAATTTGTCTAAAGTGGTTGATGTAGTAGGATGGCCTAGTTGATTGTGTATCAAATGTGTATCTAAAGTAGTTAAGTTAAGTGGTTGACTTTGTTTAAAGTTTAACAATGGCTAACATAGTTAGCTACCTAGTTGAGATAGTAGAATTTTTTTTTCTAGCATAGTCAAATATGTGGTTGATGTAGTATAAAGTGTTAATAAAATATCAAAATAGGTTGATGAAGTAGTTAATTTTGATGTAAGTGCTTTAATTGTTAAACTTTTAGGTGTATTTTACTGATTGTATGATATCAAGGACTAATGCATTCTTTTTTGTTTAATATTTTATAAATGTGATAGAAGATCTAGTGTTTATTTGATGTTGTGTGGTTATTTGATTTATTATAAAGACTGACAATTGATGACTATACATGTTTGGCATCATTAGGATTTGGAGGTATTATGAAAATCTGTAGTATCCATTTGAGTGTTTACATAGTCTACATGTTCTTAGGAGCATGGGAATTACTAACCAACACTTTAAGTTGGGCTATGGATGGGGATACCATTGATGTGGTTAATACCCTTGAAGATGTCCATGTGATTCTTAGACTTTTGATTATTGGTACTCCTATGATTTTTGATACCCTGAAGATAGTCCTAGAGTGGTGAGCCTTAGCCTTCTGGGAAATTATCTCAAATATGTACTATGATAGTTTGAATGTGTGTCTATTTTATTTATATTTATTAACCATTCTAGATATTTAGAAGGTGATTATTATCCTTGTGATAGCTCATGTGATTTATCACAAGCTAGATGAGAAGGTACCATTGTACATAGTTTCTTTATGTCAGTCTATTTTAGAGCATGGTACTCTATATGATCTTGGGTGAGTGATTTAGGTGTATCTAATGTATGATTTGTATAGTATTCTTTCTCACAAGTAGATGATTATGGGCCCAATTATTTTACTTAGTAACTAGATATAGGATAGATTACATATATATTGGTGAGCTAGGTTGCCCCATGATATCAATGATAGTTTACCTTGGGTTCTTGTATGGAGGCATGATCATGTGTTACATGTTATGCTACATACCCCATCACTACAAACTATGACTCATGGTGATATTATATGGTAGTCTTATGTAGGTATTGTGTCTATTTAGATTACTTGGCCTACTATTTAGCTTAAATTGGCCCATGTTTATATTATTGGGCATTACACATGGTGGATAGAGCCACATTTTATTACTCGCCTACCTAGTTAACTAGGTTTTCCACCTCCCACAACACCACTAATAGTTCTCACTTATTGGGCATGACATGTGAGGGAATGAAGGTGCATTCGAGGTGTAGGGGTTCTTGTAGATTTACCTATGATTCAACCTCATTAAAATAGACCTTGATGATGAAAATCATTGAGAGTGGATAGAGTCACTAAGTAAGTAACACTTTTAGAAAAGAATGATGAGATGGAAATTTTTATGCCAGAATAGGTTTTAAAATTACCACCACTAGTATCACGATGATAGAGACATTATTGGGTGAAAAGGTTGGTGAAGGTATGGGAGGAGGAAGATCCATAGGCTGAGGTAGCTGATGAGGGAGAGCCTATTTCACATCTTACTTAGAGCTGGTATATAGAGAGACATATTTGGAGAGGACCATGGCATTCTCATATTCGTTGATCTTGTTTTATATCATCTAGAAGGCATACTCTAGTGGAGGTACTTGGTGGACTTATCGATGGTGAGATTATTGTTGGTAGGTGATTTATATTTTGTTATGTAGTTGATATTTTAAGTTTCATGTTGTGAGATATGTAATTATTTTGATATATGTTTCGGATATATATATATATATATATATATATATATATATATATATATGGGATCTAATGTACATTTGGTTTTTATTTTTTAGATACATTAAGGAGGAGTTGATACAAGGTGTTGTAGTACAAGGAACTCATCTTGATTTTTTTTGATGAAGTGTTACTAGATCATGATACTACTATTATGGCTGACCTTGTTTTACCATTTTCCTTAGAATATTATATTTGGTTTTGATTAGTCTATGAGGTAGATCGAGAGTTGTAGAGATTGGTGATGGGGTGATGTGGACCTGGTAGATAGTAGCTAAGGAGTGAGCTACTCATATGGTGATAGATAGATATTTGGAACATGTGCAAGCCCATGTATCTAATCTTTAAGGATAGCTAGAGGGTCTTCAATCCCAGATAGAGTCATTATAACGTATTATTTAGAGGGAATAGTACTAGGCTTTGATGGGTAATGTGGCCCATCCACCATATGGATAGGGTGGGCCACAACCATAGTGATATTTGGTGTATTTTATGTTATTATATTGTATAAAAATTTGATCCTTTGATATATAGAGATATTGTTTATTTATTATGACTTATGGATATTTGGGATATTATAGATGTATGTATTCTCTATCTAGCACATGTGTTTTAATTTTTGTTATATTCTATGTGAAAATATATGATGTAATTTGTGTTCTTTTCTAGTAATTGTGAACAAATGCATGGTTAAAAATTATGATAGAAAAAATGTAATGTAAAATACACTAAATAATAGGTAAAACCACTAAATTATGTTTGGGAAGCATGTAAAATATATTGAATCAGGTTTGAAAAGTATGTAAGAGAAATGAAAATGGTAAAATACAAAACACACTAAACCATGTTGAGAAGCATCTAAAACATAAATCAATGAAAAAAGAAGATAGAAAATGTAAAACACACTAAATCAAATTTTAAAGGCATGTAAAATGTAGATATATTAAAATGATAAAGTGTAAACATAAAACATATTGAATAAAGTTGGGAACTATGTAAGTGATTTCTAAATTAAAATATAAGACATGATAAATTAAGTTAGGAAGCATGCAAAATAAAATGTCAAGATTTTTATTTATTTTTATGAGTAATAATGGGATGAAGTTATTAAGGATGCTTTATGAGTAAATCATAGTCTTATCCAAGATCTTACACTACAATTCATAAAGGAGAAACTAATGAGGTAAATTCAAATAAATATGAAATAGTTGTAAATATTAAGTAAATATTTTTGAGGAAAGACTAGTCCTATCCAAGGTCTTATATTGAAACTAACAAAAGGAATCCCAAAGGGTGTTATGAGTTAATAAAGCATATTCATCAAGAAAGAATATTTGGAAGTTTATAATGAAGTAAGGAATGGAAAAAGCATGACATAGGTGTTTATAATAAACCTTAGTAGGCATGAGACATACTAAATATATAGGTAAACTCTAAGAATTTATTGGATTTCAAATTCAAAATATATTTTATTAAAATAAGAAAAAAAAAATTATGGGAAAATAAGTGTACTAATAAGATCAACTCATGAAGGTTATATATATAAGAAAATTAAAATGGACCTACCTTCCCACAATATGTTCCCCATACCTAAGGGCCCCTTAAAAAGTAATCAATCTACCTCAAAGAATGAGTACTTGTATGATAAATTAACACTAAAGAGAATTTTCAAATATCATATCCCAATTTACTAGCCTACCACACCCCAATGGACATCAACTCTATCATGATGTCAATTATAGAGTTTGATCTTTGAGTAGAACTAGGATATGTGCTAAGATATTAATCACATATTTTGGTGTGATTTTGACTTTTGAATGTTTATTTTTACATTTTATCATTGCATTGCATTTTAAAATGATTTGGATTTTAAATTTGTATGGATTTTTCAATTCCTCCTCTATCTGGATTTAGAATAACCACATATTAATGATAGAAGTGAAAAATAAAAATGAGATTTAGAATTTGGTTATAGGACACAAAGTACATAAATATTTTGCCATGTTACTCAATAATTATTTTTGTTCATATAATAGTATGTGATCTCAAGACTAGCCATATGTGTGCTTAATATGAAAGAGAGATAGGGGAAATGAAGATCTAAAATATCCATGTATGTAATGATACAATGAATAATATTATTTTTAGCTAATCATATGTAAAATATTGGATATTAAATGGGTTTAGGGTTTAGAACCATGTCACCATAATAACTATCTTGATTTAAATAAAATGACATAACAAGCATAAAAGAGAATTCCACTTTAAAAAGAGATAAGAAATGACAATAAAATGAATCCATGAAACATGAGATTAAGTCATGAAAGATAAATTAATCCATAAGACATGTAATTAAACCATGAAAAATAAATTAATCCATAATATTTGAAATTAACCCATGAAATATAAAATTAAATGATAAATAACACATAATATCCATATATACTCATAAATAAAATCCTAATCATGTAATAATGTGATGAAAAACCATGATGTGTTTATAAATATTGATAAATATCATGGGAAATATCATACGTAACATTTGATACATCCTTGTGTAGATTAATTTTTATTTTAAATCAATCTTCATAGAAATTTGTGAAAATACTTATTAATGTATCATCTCTACAATAGAGGTAGGTATGCTAGAAGAATAATGATGCTCATGAGTCATCTCCTATATGGGATACTCAATGTGAGGAACTAATATCAAAATATCTTTAAATCTATTAAAAGATGTAGTTTGCAAAGAAGGTGGAACCTTTGTCTGCAAATGTCTTAGAGAAAGAGTTTGAGCCAATGAAGGCATAGGCTATGCAAAATCATGAAAGTTTTGTTTAACAATTTGACATCTATTTGTATGGTGTGTGGTACACTTATGCCAAATATAATATACTTTCCCATATATATGATGTATTTTTTAAGTATTTTAAGAGGTGGTAGGGTCTTATTTTTAGAATATACCTTGTCTATATGTAATGTGGCAATGTACTACCAAAGCTATCAGCAATGACTAGAGGAATAATCGTGTATACCATGAAATCAACAAGTATGTCTAGTAACATATGGTGAAGGTTATTATCTATACTATAAGTTGAACTTGAGACTTGTTGTTGTTGATATACATGATAATCTTTGGCCCAATGACCAAAAACTCTATGGATATCACAAAAAGACTCATATGTCCAATGTACTAGTATAGGATCAAACTTAGGCAAAGGTATTATGCCATCAATATTAGTAGGAAGACTTGTAATGAGATCTTATATAACTTGGATTGCATCACAAGATGAGCTCATAATGGTTTGATGTAGTGTAGCTAACATCTCTAGAGGAATAAGTTGGAAGGGTGGTGGTATCTAGTGAAGCCATATGGTCTTTTCATAGCATGGTCTATAATCATACTCTAAAGAGGCTCAACAATAATTAGAGGAGTAGTGTGTTTATTCTCCATCTTAGACCTATGAACATCAAAATAAGAACTAATATTAAGAACTACATGAAAAGAACTAATAGAATGTTGTTAAGAATTATGATATCTAAGTATCTCTACATTTTTAGCTTTAATAAATCTAGTTAAAAGGGGGTCATCTAAAGAATATCCATCATTGTAATGAGGAGTGTCAAGGTCAATATTACATGCATCTATGACTTTTTTATTCAAATAGGTATGATGAATGGAATTTTTATTTTTTTAGGGTAATCATAATTTTGTCTAATGGGTTTTGATGAGATCGAGATCGTAGAGAAGGAGGTAATTGAATAATTATGTTAGGAGAGAGATAAAAAGTTTTGATTTTTAAACTAATCTCATCTAGTTCATCATCATTTGAAGCTATAATATTAGGTGGTATGTTTCTTATCAATTTATGATGACCATCATATCCTCTAGTAGAATTTATGCGATAATTAAAAAATTGAGATTTGTGAAATGGGATGCTAGGTAAATGTTTGAGAGTAGGTACTTTAAAAAAACCTCTTTCTTGAAATTGTTCAAAATCTTAAATGTTGGTATCTCTTTAAATATTATATATCTTACCATTATAAGGAAATTTAACATGCCATCATGTTAACAAGGTTATTTCTCTCATGTGGTGTGTCCAAGGTCGATCGAGTAAGATGTTTTAATAAAGTGGTAAGTTAAATATCATTACTTTGGCATGCATCATAATGATGGGAACAGTGACAGGAAGTTAGACACAACCTAATGAAGGTATTTGTCTTATATAATATCCTTGACATGTATTTTTAGTGGATTTAAGATTACATTTAAAATATCTAAATATTTTCATAAAATCAAATGAATCCACACAAGTGCATGAAACTTCATTAATTAATGAAAATTTAACTTGGATATCTCCTATTTAAATGTTAATGAACAATGGAGGGTCATCTTCATGAAGTAATATTTCATTATGAATCATGGAAGAGATAGAGAATTTTGAGTGAAAGAGAAGTGTCTACCATTTCATCAACATGGATAGACATTTATTTGCATTACTGGAGGATGTTATCTTCAGATCCTAACAAGGTAACTTCTTACCCCACAAGTGGGGGAAGAGGGATGTTGATTTCAAATAAGAGTTTTATTAGATGGTTAAAATGATGAGGAGAAGTTCTAATGAGTTAAAATAAATGGATTTGAGATGGGAGGTGTGACATTTCAAATATAGGATCCCATTCATCATAGCCCGTTAGAGTGTTATTGGATAAAGGTGCATACTATTACATTAAATCGTTTGAGGGTGAGGTGGAATTGTATTGAAATTGATGTTTCTAAGGTTTTTTCTTAGGTTTGGTAGGTTGACTTGTTGTAGGTAATTATGTTATTTTAGATGTCATGGTTGTATTATTAGTTATTTTTTGTGTTTGTGTGGAATCAATTTTTGGTATTTCCACTTGAGATGTCTTAGTTAGAGGTGGGGTAGAACTTATATGAATAGTATGCGAGATATTGTCTATTTGTATTTTTAGAGTTGATACTTGTTGATTTTTTGAACATGTTGAAATTATGAGATATTTTGTAAGATGGGATGGGTAAGAGTCATGAACACTACAAAATTTTGGGTAATTATTATGGTTGAAGGCTAGATAATGATCGATATAATAAAATACACTCCTCATTTTATTCATGTTGACAACATTATCATCATTTATATTAGGATCTAATAAAATTTTAATGTTATTGGTAGTAGGTGTTTGGTTAGTACTAGATTGATGGTTAAGAAGGGATCCTTGTAAATAGCTAAGTGATCATTAGCTTAGTTTAAGGCTTCATTTTTAGTTTTATTTTCATTACCCTTAGCCTATATTTCATAAGCTTGTTGGTGTGTACGTATGAGTAATTTATGATCAAAGTGAGTTCCAAGAAGATAATCCATATCAAAGTTTCTTAGTTGGTGACAAGTTTCATGATAATGGCCCCAACTTGCATGAAACCAACAAAAATTTTGGGGATCATACTAATGTTTGATAGGGTGTGTATGATCAAGATCTTCTAGGGAAGGTTATGGAAGATACTTTTGAATCTCTACTAAATAAATTGGTTTATGGAACTTTATGTTATGCACTTGATAAATGTGGAACTAGGATGATAATTATTGGGAATCGATGTTGAAGGATTAGGCTCCATTTTCATTATTTGGAGTAATGGCTTGAATGGTATGTATAGAATGCTAGTTATATATAACTCCATCATTAGTTTCATGGAAATTTTTATCTTTCATAATTATTTGAGTCCCCATTGGAGGATGTGAAGGTTCAAATTATCTTATAAGTAAATAATGACATTTAGCTTAGTCAAGGGCTTCTTCTAATGATTTAGGAGAAAGATTCCTCATGTGATATTGTAATTTGAATTGAAGAGTATTAGTTAATAAGTGGAAGAGATTCTCATCCAAAATATTATGCTTGGTGTTGTTAGACAAGACTTTCCATCATTTGATCAATAATGAGCTAAGTTATTTTTAGAAAGATCACTAGTTGGGAATTCTTGAATTAATGTATTGACTAAGTATTCCAAGCTAGTTATAGAGTGCATTTTAATTTTATTACACCAATCTAAATCATCAACTGAAAAGGTTTTAGCTAAGATTTTGGTAGTAATAACATTGTTAAGTTTAGCCCAATCTTTATATAAATTTCTAAAATTCTTCAAATGCAAAGTTAGATTAGCATATTCATTATAAGTGATAGTGGGAACTATGCCACCTATGTCAATATTTAAAATTTAAGTAAAAAAAGGTTCATTTTGTAAGTGCTTAATAAATTTATTAATAAGTGTAGGTTGTGTTATAAGGTTTCCATGTGAATCTCTAAGGGGGCTTGGGGGGTTGAGGAGAATTATGATTTATCACTCCCCATTGAGTAGGTTGAGGTTGATTTTGTTAATGCATTAATTATTTTTGGATTTTCAACATTTGGTTCACACTATTAGTTTTGAAATTATCCATTTGATTTAGATTTTGTAATAATAATTTGATTCATGTGAATTGTATTTTGACTAGTAGAATATGCATGGATGTATTAGCATTATGTGAGGTATTAAGGTTCTGATATGCATTAGTAGTGTAAAATGTGTTAGTAGCATGAGATGTACTAGTAGTGTTAAATGCACTAGTATTTGTATAGAATTGGGTATTAGTGTGGGTATTTTGAGTATACCTACTAAAAGTCACATTTGCCATGTTGGTATAAATTCTTGGAATGTAAGTGAAAGAAGGCATGTAAAATGATGTCATACTATTAAATGGAGGCATGAGAGAGGAGAAGGATGTGGTTGAATTCATAAAGTGACTTTCCCAAAATATTATAGAAAATTTAGGTAAAGGTGAATGGGGTTATCCAATAAGAGGTCCCATCATGAGGTTATAAATGATTGTGTGATCCTTACCTCAATTCTAAGGGTTTACATTAATGTATAATATCATTTCATTCATATACTCAAGGTCAGTTTCATCCTCTACCATTTTTAGGAATAAAGGATTAAGTGTAGTAGAATAGGGAGGAGTCCCAGAGTTGGTATTTCTAGTGGTAATATGGATATTGATAAACCTTGGATTAGTTATCATAGAATGTGTCTTAGGAAGTTTATTAGGATTAGTGAAATTCATCATGTTAGTTTGATTTTACTTTGTATCATCATCAAATAAATGTTGCATGATGAAAATTTTATTTTAAACATTTAATAGGGAAAAGATAAACTTGGAGGCTAAGGATGAACATGGTTGAGCTAGTTGATCAGGTTAAACAGATGGGATCAGACTAAGTCAAGCTAGTCAACTAGTGGGATCAAAAGGAAAATAGAAAAATATAGAATCATATAAAGTTAAACTAGTTGAATAGGTTGGATAAACAATACAAAATGATAGTCTATAATAGACTAGGTCTAGTAGGTCAATTGAGTAAAAAAATAGACAAATAGAATAATTTGTGCTTGGACTAAGTTGATTAGGTTGACTGAGTAGAAAAATTAGAAACATAGGATAATCTATACCTGGAATAGGACGAGCAGGGCAATTCAATAGAAAAACCAAGTAAATAAGACAATTTGTAATAGGCTCAGTCAACCTAGTTGATAGAGTTTTATAATATATTAAAAAATTAATAATCTAAATCTAGACAATTGAGTTCTAAATACAAAAAATAAAGCTAAACACTTAGGCAACTAGGTCAAGTTGGTCAATCTAGATGTAGCACACAACATAAAACTTGTATCAATGTTGGCTAATATAAATCTACAATATAACATAGAATAACAAACAATAAGCAATAAGAATGAAATTTAGAATTTAATTACTTGTTCGAAAAGAAGATTGAGAAATTGTACTAAAGGTTTTGATTGAAAGTGTAGGATTTCAAAGATAATTACTTGTCCAATGGCTAGTATCAAACCAATGTTTTAGAGTACTAACTATGGATAAGTACCATTCCCAATTCCCACTAAACCTTATTTCAAAGGTAAGTTTGAAGTAGCTTCTTAGTGTTAACTGCTAACTGATGTACCACACAATAAAATGGATGGCTAGATTCCTAATATTTAATATTGAGGGAAGTCCTACACATTCTTGAAATACTATGAGGTACATAGAAATTAAAAACTATGTTTAGCATTGTACTATGGTTATGAGTGTTGGGGCAAGCTCATCACACCACAATATATACAAACAATAGACAAGGACCATAAATAGAGTATCGAGTATCCCTTCATGATAGTAGCTAAGTAGTTTTAAAACTTCTAGTACATAATTTCAAAGGAAAGCAAAACAAAGTTAAAAATAAAAGTAAAAATCAATGTTTCAAATGCCCATTGAAAAGTAAAGTGAGTTTCATTATTGTCAATGTAGGTTAATTCTCTTTGCTTAAACTCAGAAGTACAATAAATAGAATAAGGTAAACCAGGTTCATCAAGTTAGACAAACAAAATAGAATGAATTCAAGAAGATCGACTTAGTCTAATAAAAAAATCAACAAAAATAAACATAGTCGAGTAGTCAACTTAGTTTTTTAGGTAGAAAAATATAAATAAAATTAGGTCGAGCCAGTTGACCTAGTTGACTATATAAGTATAGTTTTATAAAATTGAAAAACTAGTAAAAATATTACTGAGTTTAAATTTCGACTAAAAGGTGGGAAAATAAATTTGTTTAAAATATGACAAAGTGAAATTATTGATTTGGTTAGAGTGAACCTACCTGATAAAATAGAGTCGACCATGTCTATGTAGTAGTTTTCATAAAGACGTTGAATTATTATTTTGAACTAGGTCATCCAAGTGAATGTTTAAACTGACAAAGGTAGGACACATGATTAATAAATAGAATCAAGCCAATCTATGAAGTAAAAATAAAATTTTAAAATGAGATTGATATAGTTATAAAAATAAGATATAGAAATGAGAAGAATAAAACAAGTTTATTTAGTTAAATGTAGAAGGTAAAAAATGAAATTGGGTCGATCAGTTCAATCCAGTTATCTAAGATTGGAAATTATACACGTAGAATATATAACTAGGTTGATAGGATTTACCTAGTTAGAAAACCTACAAATAGCTAACTAAGTCAATAGGCTTGGCAAAGTATAAAAACCTATACACAAATTACATAACTAAGTTGACATGCTCAATGAAGTAGAAAAACTTGCACATAAAAAGCCAAAATAGGTCAACAATCTTAATGAAGTTTGAAAACCTATACACAAAATACTAAATTAGGTCGATAGGTTCGATCAAATTTTATATAAATAAAAATCAGAATTTTACAAGAGTTAGATTCATGTCTGGTTCATGAGAATGTATGCAATCGAAATAAGATAGATCTACAACTTATCCTACTCAGTAATATCTAATCTCAGAGAAAATTATGAACTAAGAATCCACTTAGTAATACTTTGTTATATTAGTGTCATGACCAATAATGGATCTATTAAACCTAAACTAAGGGATCTCTTATCAGACAATGGCAAAGGAGATGTTTTTAATTCCTCTAGTCAAATTCCATGATGTGATAACCCTAACGAGGTCTTATGATTATAATAAAATTAAGCAAGATAATCTACTAAATAAGCATGCAATTTAATATAGTAAATGAATATGAAAGCTAATTAGTGATCACTAAATAATGTGTCACAAATGGGGAAGAGAAAAAACAAGCAAAGACAATTCTATTTAAGATAGCATAGAAATAATCTAAGCAAGAAGAGATATAATTCAATCTATTAATTCTAAAACATATACTTATCAAAATATGAAGGCCTATGAATATACTTACCTTTTTGAAGTGAACCTATCATGCCCCAATCTCTCCCTTGGCCAATAGTACTTTGAAATAGGTTTTTATGGCTTGTAAGGATCATAAGGATGGATTATATCTAGGCTAAAATACTTCTCCTATGCATCCAAGAACTCCATAAGACAAGTGATACTTATCTAAGGTAAAAACCTAAGCAATGCAACCTCTTATTGATAGTATAAGTAGATGTATGAGCTATAATGATGAATAATTGAATGATCCAATATTTATAAATGAATTTTAAGGGGTATTTATAACAAATGATTGATAGTAAACCCTCATAGGAATTTAACTAACAAGGTCAATTGGGTTGACCTTATTTGATAAAAAATAGATTCGTTTGGTCTTGAACTATGTTAGCTCAAGATGACAGAGTTTTATAATGTATGTTTAATTATAAATAAGGTTGATCAAGTCAACATAGTATAAAAATTAATTAAAATGGGTTTTTGATTAGGTAGGGGTTATTTTGGGTGGTGAATTCCTTAGATGAGTGTATAATGAAATTTTTATTGCTTAGGGAATTAGATAATAGTAGATTGTATTCATTTTAGGTAATGGTATATGGGTAAACAATCCTATGAAGCACCAAAGATCTACCAACCCCTTTCCCAATGCACCCTTTAAGGCATGCACTTAGAGAGATTGAGATTCGATGGGTTCCTAAAAGAAATAAAGCATTAGTAACTAATAAATTTTAAAACTATTGTGTGTATATATAAATCATCAAGGCAAGTGTGCAAGAAAAATGTATGACATGCTCTTACACACTCAAAATGATCTTACGTACCTCTTACATACATAATATATTCATAGTTTTAGACTCTTACATACTCCATGCTTCTATTAATGGATTTCCTTAAAAATTCACCCTCCAACATTTGTGAGGATAAAGATTCACTCCAACAAAAGATTCACCAATTTATTCAAATGCTCAATAAAACCATGCATAACACAAGGGGAGATGCTACTAAAATGACACTTTAACATTGAAAATACCTCAAGAACTATATCTAGTCCAATCATACTTGTATTTTGTCAAGAGAGACACCTAAAGGAAAAGGTAAAATCATGTTATTTTCTTCTATTATACTTATTTATGTTCTTTATTGATCTTTCCCAATCTGAGGGCATGCACTTGGGTTTTAGGTTGTTTGCATTTAATTTTTATTGTATACTAACAGACACTAACTCCCTCATAAAAATGTGATCATAATTACAAAAATCGTATCCCTTTATGTATGATTACATAAACAACCTAGAATTAGTCAATGGAAGCATTCCTTATTGTTAAAATCAATTTGTGAATCGCATTCCTTATTCTTTCCATTCATCATAACTGTTATGTTTATATAATCATGCATAATATAAACTACAACCCTCATATAAACTACATGATATATGATATTATATGATTATTATATGCATAAACTACAACCCTCATTCCAATACAAATCAAACCAACCCACTTAGAAATTAATATTTTTGGCTATCACTTTGGTAAACGAATAAATTGAACCAATGACAATTTAGGTATACTTTTTATCAATATTAAATCTCTTGTACAAATAATTACATTCCTAATGTCCACGTAAGGATCATGAAAAGGTTTGGTTTATGTTGTATTAATAGAGATTAATGGTAATTCAACAACAAAATTGAGACAAATTGACTTCTGTAGATAATTTGAGATTACTACATTCAAAATTTGAGGATGCTATAAGAATATGAATTGTATCATTTTGAGATGGTTTATAAAACACTATTTTTTTAATTGTTAAGTATAATTAGTTAAAACATATAAAATTTGATTAAGAACTCATATTTTTGAGGAAAATAGATTAGATTTTTGGTTTTGTAACCCCTCATTTTTTTAGCATCATTTAATATTTTTTAAAACAATTTGGTGAAAATTTAGATAAGATCATCTAGTTTGTAACCTATATTATTTTATAATTTTTAAATGAATATATTTTTTAATTAATTTTACAATTAAATAGATCCTGAAAATTGACCCAAAAAAATGGATATCCAACTGTGTCGGTACCTCCAATAACCTCAAAAAAAATTAAAACTAGTTTTTTTTTAATGTGTGTAGAATTAGGCCTAGTTTGTAACCATATATTTTTTTTAAAAAATTGGATCAATGAAAAAATTATAGACAAACATATATAGGCATGTATATTTATAACGTGTGGTGGCATAAAAAGATATAGTTAGAAATCAATGTAGATTAAAACCTTAAAATAATCAAAAAATCATAAATATCATATATTTGGAAAGAGGAAACCATGATCATCATTGTGTTAATAATTTTATGAATTTTATCATTGAAATTTATAGTGTATTTGGTGATGTAACTTGAATTTTGTTTTTTATTTCAAAACTCTCAGATTTAGCTGTGTGTTGATAGGTTCAAGCCTTTGGTTCATGAATCAAAACCAATTCTGATCATAGTGAATGTGTGTTATAATGCATATGCATTATGTTGACATAGTATCAAAAAAAATATTTAGTCTACTCATACATGTTTATACTTATTTATGTATCATGATATATATACTTATTTATGTATCATGATATACACTTATTTATACTTATTTAGATCACATTTATAATTTTTATATTTTTATTTTAAAATGGAGTGTGTCATGCTATACACTACCACTAAATGGACATCATGGATAAAGTGATTCAATTTTAGTGATAATGTACCCATAATCATAATTTTGACTATATAGAACATGATTTAGTGTTCAACTAGGCTTATTTTTATTAAAAAATGAATGAATGAGTCAATTATTTTAATGGTGGATGAAATTACGATCAATTTGAACCCTTGAACATAAATGCATGTAGAGGATTTGATTTAAGGATAAAATTCCTTATATTGAGTGAATTAGTGCAATTAGTGATATAATTTGAGTGAAATTTATCCTGGTGAACCTAATTTTGACTATAAAAGATTTAATTTGGGCATTTCAGGCCTAATGTCATAACTAAATAAGTCAAATTGTCAACTAGTTGAATTTGAAGGAAATTGGAGCTAATTTGAGCCCCTTAAACCTAAGTGAATGAATATTAAATGTTATTTATGTCTTGATCAACTCTATTTTCATTAGATAATGAAACAAAGAATTACTTGGTTCAATGACATATGCAAGTTTGACATGTATAGGATGTAGTTTTGGGCTCAAAAAATTCAAATGTCATCATATAATGAATGAAATAGTTAATTAGTTTGATTATGGAGGAAATTAAGGTGAGTATGAGGCCCTTAAACCTAATTTCAACTATACATCATTATTTGAGGCTAAATTGGCTTTGATTTCATCGTATATTGAGACAATTAGTAAAATGGTGCAATTAGTGACACAATTTTTTAAAAATTGAACCAAATGAACATATTTTCAATTGTATATGATTTGATTTGGAGTGAATTTGACCCTAATGTCATCATATAATAAACCAAATAGTTGATTCATTCAATCAAAGAGAATATGAGGCCCATTTAAGCCCACTGAGCCTAACTTCAAGAGCACAATTGATTTGGGGCTAAATTAGCTCTAATTTCATCATGAATTGATATAATTAGTCAATTATTGTAATTAGAAGCATGATTTAGATCAAATTGATCTTGGTGAACCTATTTTATATCTCAATGAACCCTAATTTTATCACAAATGCCAATGTGAAGGAAATTGGGGCCAATTTAAACATGTTGAACCTAATTGCAAGTCTAGGATGTGATTCAAGGAGCTAAGTTAACTCATGTTTCCTAACTTGTTGACCCTAAACCCTTAACCCTAATTTTATCACAAATATAAAACATAAATCCTAAACCCTAATTTTATCATAAATGTATTTACATTAGGGTAATTAGGGCTAATGTGAACCCATTGAACCTAACTATAAGTCTAAGATGTGATTTGGGGCTAAATTAGCTCATATTTCATGACATTTTAATCCAATTAGTAAATTTTTACAACCTTAAACCCTAATTTTATCACAAATGCAAACATGAAGGCAATTGGGCCCAATTTGAACTTATTTAACCTAACTATGAGTCTAAGATTTGATTTGAGGATAAATTAGCCCATATTTCCTAATATATTGAGCTAGTTAATTGATTGTTAGAATTAGTGATGAATTTTGGATGAAATTGAACCCCGTGAACTTAATTTTTCCTATATAAAATGTAATTTGTGGGGTCAATAAACACCATTATTTAACAAAATAAATCAAATAGTCCACCAATTCAATGACAAAGGAAATTGGGGCTGATTTGAAGCCCTTCAACCTAACTTAAGAGCATGACATGATTTTGGGCTTATTATGTTTGATTCTATCATGAATTTATATAATTAGTCAATTGGTGTAAATAGGGACATGACTTGGGCAAAATTGATCCCTGTGAACCTAATTTATGGGTCAATTATATGTATAGGATGCAAAATATGGCTTAATTAACCCTAATTTTATTACAAATCCAAACATGAAGGTAATTGGGGACAATATGAACCCATTGAACCTAATTTCAAGTATTTGATGTGATTTAAGGGGTTAAATTAGCTCATTTTTTCAAACATATTTACCCAATTAGTCCATTGTTACAATGATTAATGTAAGTTAGATGAATTTAAACCCCATTAACCTAATTTTGACTATATAGAATTAATTTTGGGGTTAATGAACTCCAATATCATAACAAATAAACTATAAAGTCCACCAATTCAATTAAGAAGGAAATTGGGGTTTGAGCCCCTTCAACCTAACTAGACAAGAGAAGGACATGATTTAGGGATAAATTAGTCATGAATTGATCCAATTAGTCTATTTATGTAATTAGAGACATAATTTGGGCCTAAATTAATCATGAATTAATTTCATTAGTCAATTTTTGGAGTTAAACATGTCATTTGGGTTAAATTGAGTACTATGAACCTAAATTATGGTTCAATAAATTGTATAGGATGTAACATATGGGTAAATCAACCATATAATTATATCACAAATGAAAATATTGAGTAATTATATTATATTGTTTGACATAATAATATTTCATAGTCTGGATTGCAATAAATAATCATATAACATAATAATAAAAGATAGGTTTTCATCATGTAATATAATAATATATCATAAAAATATGATATATGATATATGATCACATAGACATAATATATATTATGCGTACATGTTAGTGTCTCACTAGAAAAAAGTATTTGTCCAACATTTATTTTTAGGGTATTTCAAGAATTCTAACCCCATAGACATTCTCTACGTAATTCTACATTTTGCATGGTGAAGAAAGGAGGAATAAAATTATTCTTTGGGTCCCCCACGATTAAAAAGAATCAAATCATTCTTTAGGTCCCCACCATCAAAAGGAATCAAATATTTCTTTGTCTTATCAACAATGATATACATTGTTCAAAATTGAGGAAGAATTTAAAGCACAAAACACCAAAGTAATTAGAAGAGTTGAGATTAAAAAACAAAAGGTACAACTGCAAGCATTTCATTTGAGACAAGATACAGACACTATCCCTAATGATCCAAATGTCATATATAATGATGAAATTGACAATAAAAAATTGAATGATGATGATGATGAATATTTACTTAGAAGTCTAAATAATGTTGCATGTCCACATTCAAAGTATAATGTTTTTGATTTATTTGATGATGAATATATTCATGATGATTTACCCCTATTAATGAAGATGATTTCATGGAAACATATAATGATGAAAGTAACAATGAATAAAATTCCATCCAACAACTAAACAATAAAACTAACAATGAAGAAACTAGTAGTAAACTTAATAATTTTGAAACACCTTTTAACAAATTACACCATTAACAACAACTCCAAGGATTATACATAGGAAAGGCAAGTACTTAATTAAATTTGATGATTTTTTATTTGAAACCAATGCATAACAAATGTTTGACCACCATTAAATAAGACTAGCTAAAAAAATTGGGATAATTTCATTGATAAATTAGATTTTGATAGTCAAAAATGTTAGTTGTTTATTTCGTTGATGAAATTGATTAAGTTGAGACATACAATGTACACCCTAAGACTAAGAAAATATAACATGGATGATGAAAATAATGAAATTATTAAAAATATACATGATGTATATCATACTTTAGGCCCAAAATCATGCAGCAAATGTGTCAGAGTGGGCCACACTTAAGGATCAATTGGATAAGATCAAATACATGAAGAAAAAATTTATGGAGTAGTGAAACTAGAAGAATAATCCAAAGGAAGAATCTTATCTTCACTATAATAAAATTGCATTAATAAGCATTAGCCAAGAAGTATATAGGAAAGTTCATTATATAAGTGGAAGATAGACATGTCCTAACATCCTCATGCATGTGGGATTATCTTCCCCAATGACCTTTATTAAACATAAAGAAGATATCTGTACCATGTAGGTAAAACCATATAGTGGAAACAATCCTAAAATAACACTCTTCTGAAGCATAACTTAGGTGGGTATAAGAATTGGGTCCCAACACAAAGGCTTCATGAGGTACCCAAGTACATAGAGATGATCCCATAGAGGAGGAGGAAGTAAGAGTTGTCTAAACCCCAAGAAGAGCTTGTAGATGAATATACTTACTCTTAGTGAAGGTTTTGGTTAATATATCAATAATTTGATCCATTGTCTAGAAATAGTGAAGATAAATGACCTGTTGATGGATGAACTCAAAAATGAAATGCATGTGAATATCAAAATGTTTAGTCCACTAATAGAGGATCAAATTCTTGGATATCTAGATTATGGTTTGGTTAGCATAGAATACGATTATTGATTGTTGATTTTTAAAATTGGATTTAAAACTTAGTAAAAATCCCTTGAAGCCAAATATCCTTAGTGGTAGCATTAACAACTCCTTTATATTCTACGTCAGTAGAAGATAAAACAATAACATTCTAATTCTCACTTGACACCTAATCAGACCTGAATCGATGGAAAAATTGCAACCTAAAGTAGATTTGTGATTTTTTATGTCACCAACCCAATATAAATCTATATAACCAATCAAGTTGATGTCAATGCTTGATCCATAGTGAATCCCTAAACTATGAGTACCCTAAATGTAGTGGAGAATACACTTAGCTACTTTCAAGTGCAATTCATGTGGTTCATGCATGAATTTGGATATCATGTCCACTACATATGAATTATGAGGTCTAGTGTACATAAGGTAGATGATACTTCACCAAGTTGTTGATATGAGATAGCATCAACCAAAGGAGATGAACAATCCACCTCAAACTTCACACCAGGTAGAAAATTAATCAGATATGGCTTATAGTCATCCATGTTAATTGTCAAATTAAATCAAGAGCATACTTGTATTATGTAATAATGATCTTAGATTTAGACTGAGAAATTTCAATCTTGAGGAAGTAATGCAACAATCCCAAGTGAGTCATTTTAAATCTATCAAACAAAGTAGTTTTCACTGCTAAAATGGTGGATGAAGAACTCCATGTGATCAATAGGTAATCCACATAGAGAGCCATAATAAATAGTGAATCATCCTACCATAAAATGTATAAATTTAAATTATAATGGCATCAAGTAAACCTAATCAAAAGAAGAAATGATTCCATCTTAGTATACCAAGTATGGGGAGCTTGTTTAAGGCCATATATTTATAAATCTTATAAACTAAGGAAGAATCTTCCACAAATTCTTGTGGTTGTTCCATGTATATTTCCTCTTTGAGGTCACTGTGAAAAAAATCACTGTTCACATCCATCTAATGAATATCCCAATGTTGTGTTATGGTGATAGTGAGAGTGAGTTGGATTGAGTTCATTTTGGCAACTGGGACAAACATCTCAATATAGTCAATGTCAGGTACTTGAGAAAAAACCATTTTCTACAAAACATGATTTGAACTTTTGATGGACTCATCTGTTATAAATTTTATTTGGTAGATCCACCTACATCGAATAATTTTTCTTCCCTTAGGAAAGGGGACTAAATCCTAAGTGTTGTTCCTCTACAAGGAACCATACTCCTCTTCCATAGTAGTATCCCATTCAAGAGTGCTTGATACCTCACAAAATGAATTAAGGTCATAATAAGATGTAATTAAATCATGTGGAGCATCTTGTAATTATGAATGAGTTCACTTGGTGTCTAATGTATCTCCAACCCATTGGCCAACACTTTGTAGTGCCTATCTATCCCATAGAGGACTAGTGCTTAAAGAATCAAAAGGAGATTCCTCATCTTCTAAAAATATTTTAGGATAAAGAGGAGGTGAATCCTCATCACTAGTCTCATCATCAGAACTAGAAGAAGAATTAATATCATTAATAAGTTGTTCAAGCACATATGAATCATCAAAACTATCATCAAATCCCAATGCATCTTAGGAAAGGGGAGATGTGTCAAGTGTGGAGTCCAAAGGAACCTCTTGAAAACAAACACTCCTCTCAATGAACAACTTATGATTAGTGGGATGGAAAAACATGTATCCTTTGATAACCTTCAGATGTATAATGAAGATGCAAGGTTGACTATGAGATTTTATTGTCTTATGTTTATTATTTTTATTATGAGCCATAGCAAGAGATCTAAACACTTGAAAGTGATTCACTATGGGTTTATGACCACTTCAAGCATGAAAAGGAGTGACTCCCTTTAACTATTTATGAGGAACACAATTCAAGATATAATAAACACAATTGATGGCCTTGACCTAATATTGAGGTGCAAGAGACTTGGAGTGTAGCATACAATTGGCCATTTCCTTCAAGGACCTATTATTGTTCTTCATAGCACCATTTTTTGAGGTTTATATTAAAATTTACATTGAAGTTCAATCCCATATGAAGTGTATAATTATTCAAAATGGTTACTGACATACTCACCACCATTATCATTACACATAATATTTATTGATTTACCTAATTGTTTCTCTATAAGCACCTTGTAGTCTTAAAAATTATCAGAGACCTCAAATTATACTTAAGAAAGTACACCCAAGTATACCTCAAATAGTCATCAATGAAATTAAGCATGTATTTCTTCTTATTAAATGAAGGATTTGGAAATGGAATAGTAATGTAACTATGGACAAGCTCTAACATTTGTTTATCTCTGTGTGATTTTCCCTTGTCATACTTCTCGGGATGCTTAGCAAGTTTGCAACCCTAACAAACATTTTTAGAAAACTTGACTCATTACAACCTAAAATCATGTCATGATGACTTAGTTATTCAATTGACATGGCCAAATCACCCATGCCATAATTTACTCACCCCATCTAACTGATTTAATAACATAATAAAGGGTTGATCAGGAGTAAAATATGAGAAAGTATGCAATCCTAACTAGTGATTTGCTTTCCCAAATGCAACAATGGAGTCACTATTTGTTTCCCTGATAACTATTGAATTAGGTATGAACTAAAGTTTCTTGCTCAAACTGAAGTGAGTGATATGATAAACATATAAGAGATTGGTGGATAAAGAGGGAACACATAAAATATCATGAAATGTCCCATCATTCACTTCAATAGATCATCTCCCACTAACTTCTATGGAAGTATCATCACCTAATAAGATGGAAGGCATATAACAATACTTCAAGGATGAGAACATGTCTTTTGATGAAACCATGTGGTCTGAGGTACTAGATTCAATTACCCATGTGGAAGGATGAAATGTAACTAAAATAAGTTTTTTTCCCTTATCTTTTCCCTTTTTACTTTCTTTAGCCTTAGAAGACTCATGTGATGACAAATTCTTATTATAAGAATTAGGGACACTGATATTTTATTTCTCAAACCTTTTTGTTAGTTGATTAATCTACTTCTTCATGCATTTGGATTCATCATGTCCATATTTATTGAAATATCTAGATTTGAGTCACTCTTTCTTGTATTTCTCATCTGAAGAGGAGGACTCTTTTGATACTTTTTAATTAGCATCATATTTTTTACCCTTTATTTGTTATAGGTCCTTCTTGTTTGATTTATTCTCCTTGCTTCCATAAGCCTTTTGTTTATCATGAATCACAATTAAATAATGTCATTTCTAGGACTTTAGTGTACCCATTTCATTGAGCTTGTCTTGCTCCTGAGTTAATTCAGTAACAAAGTCATCCAAGGACAACATAGTCCATATAATTTTAAAATCATGATTAATGGCATGAAATGTAGAAACAAATATAGAATAATCAAATCCTAATTTGCCAAGGATGGAAAGAATCAATTGATCATTATTTTTGTTAACACCACACAGTTTCAAATACAACCTAAATGCTTTGAACTTTGTGAATAATTATTATATCACATCAAAGTCTCTTGGATTCAAACTAATGAACTCATTTTCCAACTCATGACCCTCATGATGTCTTGATTTCCAAAGAGTTTTTCCAATATGGTCCACACTTGATTTGGATTATTTGTAGATTTAATATGAAAGAGGAAGTCAAGAGACATAGACAAGCATACAAGACTGTAGGCTTCATCACTTCTATTATACCACTTCACCTTCTCTGCTTTAGGTGTCAGTTTTATTTTGTACCCCTCATGATTCAATGTAAGCCTTTGCTCCTGAAGAGGATTTGGACTTTGACTTTACAATTGTGATATTTGAATGGTGTAATAATTAGAACTAAACTTAGATCCATGGTGTGTAAAGGAAGTATGTGATGAATTGTGTGTGTTGAAAGATAATGATATGAACCCCATGAATCTATAGAGGTTTAATTTTACAAGGCACTAGAATATTAATGAATGCATAGAGATTGAAAAAAATCACACATTTTAAAAAAAATTGTTCATGAAATAGAGATGTAAGTTGAAATTTATGGAAGTTTGAATGCTTCTTGCTCACAAAAATTAATGATCTCCACTTTTCATAAATTTGAATTTTTTTGGGTCGAACAATTTTGGTATGAAATTTTTTTGGAATCAACTTCTTCACAAAAAAAAACTTATACCCCCTTGTAGTAAAAGTTAATAAATAATGGGTTAGAAGAGACCAAGGGCTAAGACCTTGTGTAGGATGTGTGTTCACATTTGCATAGGCTTGAATGACACTAGGGTGATGTAACATTAGATTAGATGTAGAAGACATAAACTTGGACGTAAAACATTCACATTTATGCAAGGGTGAAAGACTTGGTGGTGGTGTGGTCATGGGAGATGCATGGGTGTGAAGGAAGATAGAAAACATTCTAAGTCCATGTTTTTATTGAAGTCATTGAACCAGCTAAAATGGTGAAAAAACTAGTAAGGAAAACCTTGAACCTTGAAAACTATGTATGGTTTCTTCAAAAACTAGCAAAGACCCACTTCATATTTCAAAAAACTTAGAAAAAACTAGAAATATTTTTCCATTTCAAGTAATAGGCATTAAATAATTTGTATATTTATAAAAATTTCCTTTAAACCTTCCAAAATTGGTAAAAAATTGATAGTCAAAAATCTAGGTCATGTTTACAGCCAATCCTAGGGTTTTGACACCTTTTGAAGCTAATGGTACTATCTAATTTTTATCTAGAGATGGTGATTTAGATCTTCATAGATTTTCTATAAATCCCACCAAACCCTTTGTTGTACCCAACATTCCCCTTTTCTTTAAGAATAAATGGGGACCCACTTTTTTGTGATTTGGCCTTGATTGTTAAGTTTTCCTCTACGTAGTTATACAAGTTCTATCAGATTGCTCCTTAATCTTTACACTTGGAAGTATAAATAATGGTATTATACATTTTTTAACTAACTTATTAATACCTTCTAGGAAATTTTGTATTATGTAGGTTTTGGAACTTATTTTCATTTGATGAAATTATTTGCGATTTGGTCTTCATACATTTTACTCAGGCCTTCTTTTGGGGAACTTTATTCTTCAGAACTTATGTGTAGTATTTATTTGTTGGAGTTTTTGTTTAGAATTTGTATATCAAACATTTTGTTAAAACTTATTTAGATGATTTGTTTGGTATTTGCTCATCAATTTTTTTGTTCGTGACTTATGTTTGGGTTTCATTTTATTTAGTGGTTTTATTAGGAATTATATTCATTAGAGTTTTTATATCAGACATTTTGTTCAAAGTTTCCATGTTGGGCATTTTGTTCAGACATTTTGTTTAAATGATTATTCTAAAGGACTTGGTTTTTATTTAGAACTCTTATTTTGAATTTTTGCATTAGAACTTTTGTTCGAGACTTTTCATCAAATAATTTGTTTGAAACAACCATCATCAGATTTATACACTTTATAGGTTTAGTTCAGAGCTTTTGATCAAACATTTTGTTTGAACATTGTTTTGATGGATTTTCACATTGGGCATTTTGTTTGAGATTTGTGTTTAGAGCCTTTTATTTGTAAGAATTATTGGCTTAGTCCCAACACAAAACTCAACTCTTTACTCCCAACTATTGATAGCCTATTAGACTTAGCCAATAAAGTGAAACTACTTCCTGACACTTTCCAAAGAACATAACCTTCTAACTACACTAACGATATTTGAATTATGTAGGAAAAGCAAACATATGAACATTGCACATTAAAATCACATGAACTGGAATTGAATGTAAAAGGATATATACATGATGTGCAACTATCAATGTATTCATTGCTCACAAGTGAATTCAAACTCAATTGTTACTCTATGAATAAAGCCCTAGGTACATGTTAATCCATTGTAAACAATCACCTAGAAGAAAGGAGTTTTCATATGACATAGAAATAGACTTTGAGCACACCAAATAATTATAATGTCATCATCATCTAAAAGCTTTAGAAAAGAACTTCCACCATCCCCATTCTCCATAATAAGGATTTTATAGATTTTAAAGACACAGTGGTTGATGTGATAATCTTAGACACTAGGTATGTTAATTACTTAGAATTATGGGATGCCATCAATGTTGTAGATGCACTTTCACATGAAGTAAATTTATCACCCATGTAGTGTCAATTAGTTACAGACTTGCTCTCTTTTAAGAGATCAAGACTGCACTTCACGATAGCCAAGACAAAAGTTATGCCCTATATCAACATGTTGTAGGACTTGTTCTTTGCTAGGAAGATTACACAAGATTAATTCTTTCACCATATGGACCACCAAATGGTCATGGCCTACATCACTGGTGATGATTTTCAAAGGTACCTATCTCTACCGACTCTTGATATAATATTTGATAAACATAAGATGGTGACATGGAATAAGTAGAATTCAATTGAGAAAGTGTTGAGCTCATAGATTATTCTTAGGGAGACTATAGTCCTAAAAGGACCACCCCCATTAGCAAATTTAGAATGGGAATCCGTATTGGGATGGCCTTATTGAATAGAATGTATGGCATGCCAAGTATCCATTTTTTCAACCTAGTTTGGTTACCATTATTGGATATGATAATGACTAGTGATATAACTTCTACCCTGGGAGAGATCATTAGCTTCGACCTGAGGGAACAAGTTCTTCATAAAGGCAAGAAACCCAATTTAATAGGCCACTTTTACATGGTGTCTTAATTTTTAGATGCAGTAATGTGCATAGTGTATAGAGACCTTTGGGAAATTTGAATCCTAGCCACTGATTATATAAAAAATCACATTTAAAATTACTACCAATTCATGCATATATATGTATATACTAAGAATATGGTTCAAATTATCAAGGATGTGTATCATCAAGTATGGCAAGCAATTCATGAGGCCTCCCTACCCAAAATTTCAAAGAGCATAGCCAATACACTAGCTCCTCAGGGTGACTACTAGTTATATCTAGACTATACGGTGATCATGATTGTTGGTCATAAATTCCACCCCCCCCACACCTCCCCAAGTATGTACTAGATAATCTTGTAGAGCAAGAAATTACATATAAAATTTGGTGGAGTATGGAGGATAATTTGATAAAATACAAGAACATTACATTTTATGGATCTCACATGATCATTAGTAGAATTGTTATACCATGAGGAAGCATTTTGGGGACATAGGAAATAAAATAAAGAATTATCAATTGCCTACCTTTCCATATAGAGATTTGGATCCCCATGATCAAATCCAAAAACATATCTAGGGCTTTGGTATTCTATACCAACATGTCCCCTATAACAATGATTTTCTATTCATGAATGTAAAGGATGGCACCCAGGTATTATAAAGGGAAAACTTGTAGGCCTTAATGAGGATCATTTGAGGAACATAAAACAAGAGCTTTGAATTTTAGTTCAAGAAATACACACTAGGCTACCACCCCATGGAGGATGGGCTACTTTTGACTTCTGGGGTAATATACCCCAAAAATAAGCAAAATTACAAGAAAGGACTTCTCAAAGACTTCCCCTACTATTGAAAGCTATTAAAAAGGAACCTAGGTTAAGTGAGCCTAATCCCAAGGGAACACAAGGGTATCCAATTAACTTGGACTCCTCTGATGTAGAAGACCAAGAGAACCCAGCTGCATTGCCATTACAAACACCTATAGTTGCACCATAATTATAGGAATCTACAATGCAAGAGGTAGATACTATCTCAATTTGGCAAGGCTCCTCCTTGGATAATGATTCTACTATTTGATATAAGAGGAAACTAAGGGCTCCTCCCCTCATAGATAATCTAATAGTTGATCAACCATAGGGAATACCTTCAGTTACTTAACAACAAATAGAGGTTGAACAAGAAATGAATGAAGAAGAATAACTAGAAATAGCAAAGGCACTAATCTGTATATCTAACAAAGGGAAGTCACCAAGCCAAGATCACAAATCAAGTAAGAAGGCTTAACCTTCAAACCCATCTTCCCAAGTTTCCTTGTTTTTTACCATTTTTAAATTAGTTCCTATTAGTGCTATTTTGAAAAATCCTTTTCTTACTACAAAAGTGGAGGATGTCACCTCCACCCCTGATGTTTCATTTCCTATCACTAGTGTCTTACCAATCCCCTTGCTCACTCCCAAAGTATAAGATGTTTCTTCTACCACTATTGTTTCATTTTCCCCCATAGTGCCATCCATGTCCATTTCTATCACCACTATTGATATTCCCTTAGGGAATGTTATAGTTTGGACCATAAAAAATAAAAGGGCCTCTAAAAATATTGAAATAGCACTAACCAGCTCTCAGTTTCATGTTTCTTCCACATAGATCAATTTTCCATTGCCTTCCACAACTTCTTCCCAAGAAACTACTATCACATCTTTAGTGAAGGCCAAAAGAGGTAAACCAATCTTTATAATCCATCCACTCCCCCAATATGGAGGTGTGGATTGGTCTAAAATCATATGGCCATCCCTTCTTGATACAGTTCTCAAAGTAGCTCTAGAGAAATAATCGATAAAATATCTAAAAGTGGAGGCTACAGCTAGGGATACATAATAAGTAGACCCTACCCAACTATTGATTCCATCATGGGTAGTTGATCTTAGAGTGAAGGCTTCCCAAAAGCCTAATTTCAAAATAATAGAATTGTAATCAATCTCTTTATCTGATAAGTCCTTGAGAAGCATCCATATAGTTAGGAAGAGTAAATTGGAGGATGAAGCTAGGAGGGAGATCATTTTTGAGGAAAGGCAGGAAGTATATGCCTTATCTAAAAGGAAAAATAGATAGTTTGGGTAGTCTCCCTATAGATAAGATTTCAAATCCCTAGAAGAAACCCATAAATATGTTATGATATCATTATATGAGGGGACTAAGATGGAAAGGCAAGAGATGGATCAAGAACTAGAGAAAATTAAAGAACAACAACAAATAGTCTATATTCTAGTATTAATTGAGACTAAAGTTCAAGAAGCTGCATTAAAATGCTATAATTCTCTAGAGACTATTCAAGCAATGAGGATAGAATTGGCCCCCCATATTGTAGCAACTCATAAAATATTTAATTATTTAAAGAAGGATGAGAATAAACTAAAAATATTGATTTTTTACACTTATTACTAAGGTATACAGCCATTTGGACTTGATGACACCATTGGAAGCATCAAATACACTCAATTTGGTGTTGTAAGAACATAGGAAGCTAGAGAGTGGGTTGTAATTGATGGGGTAGTCATGCCCAAATAACAATAGCATGAAACTCTCATCTTGAAGACTTTGGATAATTTGAAATTATCTAAGGCAAGGGATGTTGAAAATAAGCTGATCAATAGAATTAATTTTGATCAACTCATTCAAGAAGCATCTAAGAATTTTAAGCAGAGTTTATAGGGGATAATACTCGAGGATATTGAATTTGAATTGAGTTTTAAAAGAAATAAAGTAATGAAAGTTGAAATTTTCAAGATTAACTTCCAAAATATGAAGTTTTCGCATGTAAAACTCTTAGATCAAATTAACATGGTCCATAGACCCTCGTTACTTAACCTAGATATCATAAGGTAGTAGGATGATTTGGGTCACAAGTGTTATCTTGAGATAGAAGCAAAAAATAAAAATACTAAGGTTGTAACATCTAGTTTAGAACCAAAACAAAGAGTGATGACTCCCAAAAAAGTTAATGCATCCATGTAGATGTCCACTCATCCTTAGTTGAAAGGGCCAGTTTTGTGCATGTCAATTTAATATAATAGTGTTATGTTTTGTACTCATAGTTTTCTTATGTTAGAACTTAATGTAAAGTTAGTTTGAACTATTTTGTAAATATGCACACATTGTTTAATTATATACACTCTAAATTGGTCAAGGAACCACACATATCATATTTTTCATAGTCTTTTTCATAGGAGAGTCTTACTGGAGAATATGAACCTTGTTCACATTAGCCATTTCTTAGTTTTACTTACTTTGGTATTATTTCATGCTTAAGTCACCTTTTTGTCCATAACCAATCATCCAAAACCTTTTGACCAGTCATTCTACCTCAACCAGATAGTGTTCCCTATGTCAATCATGTTCCCCTAAGTCTTGAGCTTATAGGATAGGAGTGTTGGAATTAGATTAGAACACTGGACCTTAGGGTGTCCCATTTTTGGTACTCCTATCTTTTTGCATTTTGAGTCCCAATGGTCATTTCTCTTCGCTCAAGAGGTCCTAAACCCTTCTTAGCCCCTCCCTTAAGTTTTATTTAGATTTTTGATTTTGGATAATATGAATAATGCTCCTAAATTCAAAATAAAAAGTCTCATATATAAAGAAATTCACAAGGCATTTTATATCTAGCACTTACTACTTTAGAACACTAAGTAATTAAAAATTAGTTAATAGTATAGCTCAACATTCTATATCACATATAGATTTGCATGCTTGATCAAAGAAGGGCATAGGAAAAAGTCCATTCTTGCATCTACCATGCACACTGAGTATGCGCATTCCCTAAGGGATAACTACATTTGATCTAAGACCCTATTTTAAGGGTTAATGTAGGAACCAATTAGGATAGTAGAGGTTCTAGATCATGTGATCATACTTCCCCTATACCTAGTTTTTCCCCTTTTGCTTTTGATGTATTTGTTGTTTCATGTGTATAGTTAGACCAAGGGTTTGAAGATTAAAATATATAAACAATGAGCTCCATCGATATTCAACATCAAAAAAATTCACAGATAGGCTCACATAGGAACAATGCAAATAACACAAAACATTTAAGGTCTCTATGACCAGTTTGAATAATAACAGTAGAAGAGGATAGCATCAAACCCCAAAGTGTCTTATTTTTTGTGGTCATATCCTTTCACTGAATGAAAGTTATATCCAGGTTCTTGACATCATTCCAATCTTGCACAACAATTTTCAAGCTTTGAAAAAGTCATCTCAGTTTATTTTTTTAGATAAGTTACTTCTTTCCCTATGTAATTGATTTGATCAAATTGATATAAAATCTATATTTTACTATATCTGATTAGATTTCACCCCTTAATCCATACCCTTTATTATTTAGGAACTAAACACTAGTTTTCAAAAAATAATAAAACATTTGGTGAACATGACTTACTTTGAACAAATTTCAAACCCTATGCACCCTTATGATTTTTCCTTCATATTTTTGAGAAAAAATTCAATTTAATTTTTTTTATTTTTGTATAAATTTTTGTGCACTTATTGTACTCATATTTATTTTAGAATTTAAATTGTTTTAATAATTTTCAAAAGTTATAAAACCCCAACCCAAAACCCTATATTTCTAGACTAGGTCCTCAAACCCCAATCCTTCCTCATAATTTTTAGATAAAAAATTTGGAATTTTTACAAATTGTTTGGAGAGTCAAAATAATTTCAAAATCTCTATGTTAGTAGTTATTTTTGAATTTGTTTACTTAATAGTAATTTTCCATATTCTCTTTGGTTAAAGCAATAAAATGTCCACTAAGGCACTTCTTTCATCTCATCCTATAGATAAATTTTTAAAATTTTCTCATAATTATGACAACGAACGGAAAAATTTGCAAAATTACACATTAACCAAAAATGTGGAAAATTATTTCATTTACAATGAAGACAATTACTATTGTTTTATTGAGGAATATGATTATGCATATGAAAATGATAGTGAAGAAAAGCTAGATGTATCTTCTTCTCTTAAACCTATCTCTTTTCTTCCGTCTTCTAAAGGAAATTAATTTTGATAAATGGGAAAGGTAATTTTCACCTCATTCCCTTAATCATAATGCTTCAAATGAAAAAATTAGTCATGCATTTCCAATCTAATCTCTCATTAATGATAATTTACTTGCATTTGAACCTAATCTCTCTCTCTCTTTTGCTACTTCTTTGCTCAAATTACAAAAATATAAAAATAGAATCAAAATTCCAATACATAGTCAAAATGATCCATCTCATGTTCATAATTCTACTATGTCATCTCAAACAATGACAAAACAATGTCTAAATTATAACTCTCTTACTTTTACTCCTCACATTGTAAATGAAAACAATGCATGCAATCCATTGAAGAATAATATAGATGCACATAGTAGTCCAATTTCACATGACAATTTATTGCATATTATAAAATAATTAGCATCATCTCTTACTCCTCTCCCTAGTGATGATGGAAGTAATAATCATTATGATAGTGAACATGTAAATGAATATGAAAATGAGAGTGAATATGAACAAAACTCTGATTGTGATAATGAATGGAATAATGATGACTATTATGCATATAGTGAAGAAAAAAATGCATCTCATGCTTCTAACTCTTATCTCACTCCTATCAAACATAATGCATTACAAAATGTTGTTTATACTTCTATGCATGATTCTATTTAAAATGATGCACATGTCAATGATAATATCACATCTTCTATTCAAGTAGAATGTGATTCACTAAATACTAAAGATACCAATGAATCTCTCAAGCCACTCCTTACTACAGTATCACCCATTTCTCACTCTTCACCCAAAGAGAATGGTAGACCACATCACTCTACTAAGGTCCAAGTTACCATTCCTCCAAAGGTTCAAGTGAGCACATCCCCTCTCTATGATCTAATTACTAAATGTAGAATTTCCATGGCTAAACTAAATGATCACATTCAATGTTTAAATGAACTACTTTAAGATACTCATATACCATCCCAAGATATTATTTATTTTATGCATGCAATTGGTTAATTACAACACCAAGTACATCTCCTTACCTTGGAAAACAAGGCTTATAAGTCTTGGATGGATGCCAATGACTTACATGGTAACCCTCTTCTAAATACATTTGTCAAAGCTTTATTGCCTAATCATTTTTAGATACCATCATCACCTCAATTTGATGGAACTAGAGATCCTTTCATACATCTTCATGCATTTTGGAAAGCTTTTCTATCTTATGCAAGTCCTTTGATTCTGCTTAAGTTTTTCCAGTAGACACTAGTGAGTAATGCATAGAATTAGTTCTTTCATCTACTCCCTATTAGTTCCTTATATACATATGATGATTTAGAGGAGGCATTTCTTAGATATTACATAGAAAACATGGGCCATCGTGTTACATATGAAAAACTTGCCACATTGTATTAGAACACTTCAGAGCCAGTTAGTGATTATATCTTATAATTCAAGACTCACATTTAATATTGATCTAAAAAGTAACAAATTTAGAGGTTTAGCATATATTTATTAAGGGGAATTTACAACCTATCCTAGAGCATATATTATATCAGACAAATTCCTCTTTTAGGCATTTATTTTATACATTTCTAGCCTTGGAGAAGAAATTGGGATTGATTCAGTCAAATTCTATTGATCAACTTACTCTGAATTTCATAGCATTACCTCCATCTATAGCTCCTAGCATTTAACATCCACCATGATCCAAACAAGGTAGGAGACCAAAACCAAAAAATCAACCAGTTAAGAATAGAGAGCTAGTTTCCATAGCACCACCTATAGTATGAATGACAAAGAATAATAGTAGGGTACTACTATAGTTTGATTCAGAGCAGGATAGCCCATATGTCATATTACATTGCCTTCTACTCATCATCTAGATCCACATCTCTTACATAGACATCCACATCATCCCTTTTGTAACTATTATCATATATGTAGACATAGAGATAATGATTGTTATGGACTCAAAGATTGCATTAATATATGTGTTGATAATGGCATCATAGTATTCACATAAGGGGCATTGATATCTCCTCCATCATGGAACCATAGGCCTCATTCTTCCATGACTGAGTCATCCCAAGACATTCCTTCACAAGAATCATCGCTTACTCATTGTGAGAGTAATGCAGTTTCTAGGACAGAGCCTCAAAGGGGATCTCATATCCCAATTACTTAGAGGTTTGGAGACTGGTACATTGAGAATATCATACATATAGTACTATCATCCTTGGAATACATAGTTCAATTTCATACACATATCTAACATAGTCATAGGCACTATAGAAGAGTTTTCAAGGTCCTATTTCACGTAGAAGCATGATACAATTAAGATTAGATGAACCCACATTACAAAGTACTAATCCAAATAGATATTCACTATAGCCAAGTTTTTAGGGTCCTATCTCATGTAGCAACCTACTACAGTTAAGATTAGATGAACCCATATTACAGAGTACCACCCTAGATAGATATTCACTATAGTTGAGCTTTTAGTGACCTATTTCATGTAGCAACCTACTATAATTGAGATTAGATGGGCCCCCATCTTAGGTTATAGCTCCATCTCGATATATTTCTCAATCATACACATCACATCAGAGGCCATAGGGTGTTATTTCATGTAGCAATCCACTATGATTATGGATAGATGAGCCTCCAGCATAACACACAATTTTAGTTATGCAACCATTAAGATTACATCTTATAGAGTCTCCACATACAACTATTGTTAGTGTACCACAAATAGTATTAAATATAGGGCATGTTCCTACACAACATGAGCAGTATGGGAACTTATTCATTTGGCCATTAGGGTTTAGATAATGATACATCATAGAGTGATATGACACACATTCATACTAGTATCAGTTCATATCATTACTTAGTGGGCAATGATGGAGCCAAAAGATTAGCTAGCCTTTGTATTCTTAAGCCACTTACTCAAAGGGATTGGACACATAGTCTATACATAAATTAGCATATATATGATCACATAGTTTCACTTAGTGGGAAATGATCGAGCCAAAGGGCCAGCCTTTGTATTCTTGAGCCACTCTCGAGGAATTGAGCACAAAGTGATACACATAGAGTGATATCTTACATCCCCTTCTACTAAAAACTAACATTCCTATTTACAAATAACCATCCCTAGCCAAACCAACTTATCAAAATCTTGATCATACTAATATCCTATTTTACCAATCTTAAACCAACTCACTCTTTCAAATAAATTTACCAATTATAAAATAACAACAAAAATTTTACTCACATATGATTCAAACTCAAACATTAGCATCACACGTGAACCTATCAACAATAATCAAATCACATCTCAAATACCATTTTACCAATCATATGCAACCTCAATATCAATGTCAAATCAATTATTTATAATCAACCATTTGCAATAAATATACCAATATACTCCAAATTCCATAACATAATATGAATGAGTCAAAATCAAATAAATATCCATATATATATATAAACATGTACATCATATTAAGTATAATCAGTCATGAATGGGCATCACACCTCACTCTCAGACTCACTCTCCCCACCAGTACTAATCCCATAATCCACCCTAGAACATGATGGCTCTGCACCACCTCTATTTACTTCATGCCTCTTATGATGAGTCTATCACTCAGATAGCCAACCATGATCCTCATGCAAGTCCACATATCACCTCTAAAGGTCTATATACTCATCCATAATCTCATGCTAATAGACCCAAAATTAGGTCGAGGCATCCTATGCCTATCCAGCTCATCTCTCTCTCATGCTCCCCTAACAAATGTAGTTATCACTATAGCAACCCTATCAATTAGATGGGCATAGATACTAGTCATGACCATCGCTCGATCTATCAATCCCTCATTTATCACATTATCAGGTACATATTATGTGAGCTCATGGAGTGTCGACTCAACTATGGTCTCCTAGTAGTCATCATCTCCACTTCTTACCCTATCCTGTGCTTCATCTTGAGCACCTCTCACTCCACCTACACATAAAGTATGACACTATGTTAGCTATATACTTTGAAAGCAAAATAAAAGCCCAAATTTGTACATAATTCAAATGTAATCAATGCTTACCTCCCATCATCTATATCAGCTCAAAATCCTCATACTCTAGAGAATCCCCTACCTCAATAAGGTATAACAGAGCCTACCAATGCCTAGCCCACCATGCAGTATATGCATCTATACATCCAATGTCATCCACATCCAAAATCTCTATAGTTTCATCCCTTACATCTAAAGGTAATGGTTCAAGCTCAACCTCAGTAGGTCTCACACAAGCTTTTACCCTCATAGATTCTTTCACACTCCTCACCCACACCCATACTACTGGGGGCATATCTTGTGGCACCTCAAATTATCTATTCATGTGCTCATACTAAAAGCACTCATAAAATCCAACCTACCAGTCATGTATCCAATAGCTAATCCTCATATATCGTAACTACACTCCATCCTTTGCCCACCCAATAAATCCTTTGTAAGGCATCCATATGATGTCACCAACCACCAATCCATCTAGCACCTGCTTATAATGATCTATCCTAGGGGATTGGATAGCCAATGTACTCATCCACCACTATTCAAATGGCTATGGAGGTGCCCATTTTTTCCTTGGTAATCTAATTAGCTACATAATTGCTATGTGCTCATAGGCCCAATAATGCAATAAGGTTGTCATGCTCACCCCACCACTAAATGACTCCTATGTAAGCATGTAAATATCCCTATACAAGTGGGACAACATAGTCCTCCCCCATGATAATATAGTGTCATATACCTCCACACTATGCACAATCTTGTGCATCCTATATGAAATAGACACTCCACTCCCATCCATAACAACAAATGATGCCAACAAAATAGCCAACCACTTCCACAAGTGTGGAACGCTAGACTGAATAATAACTGATAGTAGTACATCACTATCACTCCCTATTTGATGTATACCCAAGGGCACACCAAAAAAATACAAATATGCATGATCAATGGCATCATCACCCATATCATTTTTTACTATCACTCACCACCCACTAACTGATAAATGCAATATGTGATACACATCCTCTAGAGTCACAATCATCTTCCCTGTAGGAAACCAAAAAGTACATGTATCTGAATTCCATGTCTCACATAAGGTGGTAATTAGATATCAATCCCACTACACTATGCCTAGGTCATAAACATGACCTAACCCTACCCTATCCATGATAGCTCTTTCATTAGTAGATAATGGTAATAGCCTCAATGTCTCCATCATCTGGCCTCTATAGAACTCTCTCATACATACCTCACCTTGTATCACTAGAATAGCACATCTATTAGTCAACAATGCCAAATCAAAATCCAAGATAGAACAATAGTTTCATAAAAAAATTAAGCCTCTAGGAAAATAATGCTAGTTATAGGATACTAGCACTGGATAGGAGCGTTACAAATTGGATAAGAGTATTGAAACCTAGACAGGAGCACAAAAACTAGAAAAAAAATTAGACTACTTTTAAGATCTCAAAAACATTAAAATAGGCCTAAAAATAGACAAAAACCAAGCATTTGGGTTACTTACTAGGGTCACATCACCACCAACCTGAACTTGGGCTGCCAACTACTTGAACTAGGTCATGATAGGTGCTCATCTCCTTAGCATCTCTCTTACTCTAGAGCTCACAATCTAAACCTGGTCAATGCACATATGAATTGTGAATCAATCCAATTTCCTATATTAGCCAACTCTTTCAATCAAAGAAAAATACCATTTTGCCCATAACTTGAACCCCATAACTCTAATTTTTAAACCATTTTCTTCCATAGAATCATGACAATGATACCTTCGACATCACTCAAACTTTAATCTTATTGCCTCGCCTACCTACTATAGCATGAACATTTCTATATTTATCTTATATCTAGAATACTCACCTTGGTCCTCACCAATCCAAACATGTTCCACTCTCAACAACTCAATCTAATCAATTAAACAACCTCTCAATCCATTTACAACATACCAACCTTATTTCTATTATTATATCACTAGTCATCACTTTTGGGTCAGCCTCCTCTATCATAGATTTTGTCCATATCCCCAAAAGGGGGCATCATTCATACTATTCCTATTTCTACACTTACCTAGCATGCCCATCCACTCTCATAGGTGGATACACCATGGTTCTTACACATCCAAAATTTAGATTATCATATTCAACTTAGTTTGGTCAAGATATATAGAGATTCAAATTATATGGGTCACTCAGCATTACTCAAAACATTTAAACAGATACACCTTTATTTTTTATATACATAAACTATTCAAATACAATGGTTTAGATCATATGGATCCATAGTGATTTTAGCTTACAGGCACACAAATTATTCAGATACAGTGGTTCAAATCATATGGACCCATAGTGATTTTAACTTACAAGCACATAGATTATTCAAATATAGTGGTTTAGATTATATGGATTCATAGCAATTTTGGTATAAATACAAACTCAAATACCAAATTTGGGGGCATGTACATACTACGCATCTCAGACATACAAGTTCATATAGCATGACACAGTTACAAAATCAGATAGTAGAGTATAGGCATAGTATAAGGCATGGTGTTTTGATCTCTATTTTTTTACATGAGGCATGGAAAGATATGTCATTTCACATGTGGTTATAAAAATTACTAGATTATATAGATGCATCACTCACATACTAGATTTGGAGGCATGGCATAGATGTTCATGTTCTTCATCATTTAGGATTATATAGATGGAATGGCTAGATAGGTCATTCTCTTCTTTAATATTGACCAGAGTTTTAGATTACATCAAATTTTACCCAAGTTGTCACCAAATTGGGTCACACATCCATCTGTAATAGTTGGTCCATTATATTACTTAGACTTAGACTACATAAGTTTGTGCGGGATAAAGGATAGACATTGATTTTTGGCCTCTGAGCATTTTTTAGTTCCAATTTAGATATTTAGAGTGGGGGTATGATAAATTTTTCTCTTCACAACATACATATATTATACACACATTCTAGATTACATGATTTTATGTGGGATAGAGGACATACATTGGTTTTGAGCCTCCAAGCATTCCTCATCTTCAGTAAAATTCAACATAGGGGCAAGCTTTGCCCTCCTCTATGATACAAGGATTCCATATTTAGATTAAATATAGGGGGCATCCACTCCATGGATTCCTTATATTTTTTAGGCACTATTCATCTCTCCATCCACTTCCCTAGCCAGGAAGTGAGTTGGACCCTTACAACACAATTATCTCCACACAAGTAGGTTTAGGTATGCATGTTCTTTTTCTTTCTTTTACTCTAGTATTTCATTTCATTGCATCACTAAAATAAAAGGGGGGCATATGTATAGACCCTAAATTGGTTAAGCAACCACACATATCATGTCTTTTCATAATCCTTTTCATATGAGACTCTAACTAGAGAATATGAGCCTTATTCACATTAGCCATGTCTTTGTTTTACTTATTTGGGTCTTATTTCTTACTTGAGTCACCTTTTTGTCCATAACCAATCATCCAGAACCTTTTAACTAGTCATTCCACCTTAGCTAGATAGTGTTCAACATGCCAATCATGTTCCCCCAAGTCCCAAGCCTATAGGATAGGAGAGTTAGAATTGGAATATAGCACTAGACCCTAGGGTGTCTGATTTTCAACACTCCTTTCCTTTTGTATTTTGAGTCTTAATGGTCATTTATCTTTGCTCAAGAGGTCCTAAACCCTTCTTAGCCCCTCCCTTAAGTTTTACTTAGATTTTTGATGTCATTTAATGTAAATAAAGCTCCCAAATTCAAAATAAAGAGTCTCTTATATAAATGAATTCACAAAGAATTTTATATCTATAATTTACTACTTTGGCACACTAAGTAATTAAAAATTAGTCAATAGTATGGCTCAAAATTCTACATCACACATAGATTTGCATGCTTGATCAAGAAAGGGCCTAGGCAAAAGTTCATTCTTTCATCTATCATGCATGTTGATTATGCATGTTCCCTAAGGGAGAACTAAATTTGATCTAAGACCCTAGCTTGAGGTTTAATGTAGGTATTGATCAAGATAGCAAGGGTTCTAGATCATGTGATCATACTTCCCCTAAACCTAGTTTTCCCCCTTTTGCTTTTGATTTATTTGTTATTTCATGTGTATAGGTAGACCTAGGGTTTGAAGATTAAAATAGATATATAGTGATCTCCATATACATTTATCATCTTAAATTTCATAATCATGCTCACACAAGATCAGTGTAAAAAACCCAAAAAAATTAACTCTCTATGACTAGTTTGGATAACAACAGCAAAAGAGGACAATAGTGTTGGACCCAAAAGTGTCCTATTTTTGGTAGTCCTATCCTTTCACCAAATTAAATCTAGATGCAAGTTTTTACATTCTTCCTAGTCCTACACAATAGTTTTCAAGCTTTGAAATAGTCGTCTCAATCTATTTTTTTAGATAAGTTACTTCTTTGCCTATGTAATTGATTTGATCAAATTGATATAAAATCTATATTTTACTATATTTAATTAGATTTTACCCCTTAAGCTACACCCTTTATTATTTATGAAATAAACACTAGTTTCCCAAAAATAATAAAACAATAATATTGTAAATTCTAACTTTAATTCTTGAAAAATGTAAGTTAACTCTATGTATACGTTATATATAGTTTTAAAATTATAGTTAGAACTGAGGTTCTAACTACACCATGTAACCACAATTTTTGCATGTACTTGGAGGATGAGGTGACCCCTCCCCAATTCTTTATAAATATATGTAACCCACATTTTCAAAGGGTCAAAAAATCCAATACAGAAGCATAATCAAATATGATTGTCACTTATGTGTTTATGTATTTTCTCTCCAAGCTCTGTGTAATTAGGTTTATCTTTTTTGGTTGTATGAATCAATAATTCTTAGTGTGCAATAGTTGTGAGGATTTTTTTTTTTTTTTTAATGATTATTATGCTATTTTTTGATGTGCAAAAGTTATTGAATGATTATTAGTTATATTGATAATTTTCAAGTAAGTTGATTATTTCATATTTCTAAGTGTGTAGAGCTGATTTCAATCATATAGTCTTCTGTGTATGTGCAATAGCTATCTCAGATACCTCCTTGGTCTGAGTCATAATTTCCTAAGTAAGGGTGCAAAACATCTACTATGAAAGGAGAAACCTTTGACTAAGACCTATGAGTTTCCTATATAAAACTATTCTAGACTACTTGACCATGTTTGTCTGTGCATGTGCAATAGTTGCTAGTAATAGACATTGGTTATGAAATCACTTGTCCACTTAGAATCTAGCCTAATAAATGATTCATTAATCCATAGAGTTCTTATTTTATTCTCTACCCTTCCCTCTATTTTTTAATTTATTTCTAAGATCTACCCACTCTAGATTAGTATCCATCTACCTACCAATTCACCTAGATTTTGACTTTCTTTTAGAGACAATTCATTTTTTCATAATCCTAGTTAACAACCTGCATGACCTACCTATTATTCCATCACTTGGTTGTTAAAAATACATACCTAAAACCTTTTTCCTAGAGTAAATTTTACCTCTATTCATATCTTGAAACACTAGAAGTTACCTCATTACGAATTGGTGTGCATAAAAATTGCATCAACACCCTTGAAAACTAAAATTAATGAAAAACACTAGAAGAAGATAGAATGTTATATGTCACAACAACAAAAAAGGCATTTGTCTACCAACAAGATCTATGATATCATGTCAGAGTGGGACACACTTTAATATCAATTGGATAGGATTTAATGCATGATAAAAACCTATACGGAGTAGTGAAACCAAAATAACAATCTAAAGGACGAAGCCAAAAAGTACATAGGAAGGTTTATTATATAGGTGTAGAATAGATATGTTTGAACATCCTCATGCATATGAGATTATCTTTTCTAATGACCTTTATTAAACCTAAGAAATCTAACTAGACCATGTAGGTAAAACCACATAGTGGGAAAAATCATATACTAATAAGATTGTAATATTTCCTAATGTATAATTATAAATTTTATAGCAAGTGGTCAAATAAGGAAAAAATGATTGATTTTAAAATCTAGCTAAACACTAGACATAAATAGAAAGACATTGATGAAAATAATTAGAAGATGTCAAAAACTTAATGATGCCAGTACCACTGAGTTTCGGTATTCCCTAGTAGACTTCCAAAAAAGGACAAGGCTATTCCGAATGATCTCAAGTATTTACTTACACAATTTTAGAAATAAAGTTTTACCCAATACAAGAGATGTAGTGAAAATAAGAGTTGGTTCTTATAATCATGAATTGTATCTGAAACATTTCTTAGATATGACTCAAGAACAACTGTACTTGAATTTTTTGGAAAACTATACATAATTTTTTATTAATCAAAGATATTTTGAGATGGCCAAACCATTTTATGTAAAATATAAATTTCATGTACACCACTTATTGTTGGAGGTAACATGTTGAATTTTCAATGCACTATGATATTTTTTTCCATATATTTTTTACTTTGCATATTAAAAATAGTTTTAAGGAATGTGGCATATAATTTCTACCAAAATTAACTAGAGAAATTATTCCAACCATTTTTTGTGAAAGACTAGATGGGCAGTTCTTTTATAACAAAACATGTTTGGATATAAATTGCAACATTTATAATGGATTGTCAAAATTAATAAATTGTATCTATGACGAGACTAAAAATTCAATTGGATAGGAATTAGTTCGTTTGAGATAATATAAATGTGTGACTTATCAAGTAAAATATGGAAAAGAATCTAAAAGGTGAGAGCTTGTTACAAAATAGATAACTATTTCATAATTTATGGTCAAATTCAAAGAGAAAATTATTTATGAGTATGCAAGGCACACACACAGGGCTATATGTTTAGATGAACATTTCAATCAAATAAAGGAAACATTCCCATTTGGTTCTATTGTTTTAGTAGTCTACTTTACTAAGAACCACACATTCAAACCACAAATGGAAGTTTAGTCATAGTATTACAACTCAATATGATTTTTCATATTCATGCATATATATTTCATGCATGCACCTAATAGTACTTATCAAGATAAAAAAATATTAAGTGAGTATCAATTCTATGTTAGTGATGACCGATCACATTGTATAAAGTATGTGCAAGGTCATTTTGAGATTTTCTATGGACAATTGACTGAGAGGAACATTACTTTCAATTAACATTATATTTGGTCAGACAATTTCACATTGTAATTCAAAAATGCACAAATGTTTCATTAGTCAATCAAGATGTAAATTACCACAAGCTTGGAACATATTTGTAGTTTCACTGAGGATAGCCATGGAAAAGGGGAGCATGACGGTGTTGGAGCATGTGTAAAAAAAGCCATTGTAAGAGAGGAGTTGAAATTTGAAGATGTTAATGTTTTGAATGATGCAAAAACCATTATTGAATTGTGTAAAGAGAACATGTGTCATGGCGCTCAATAAAATTATATTGTTCATAGACATTTTTGGTTGATGGAAGAATAACACTTGGAAAATTATGAAGATTGTATGGTTGTAATGGGATAAAATGAGTTACACTCTTTTTATGGCTCAAATGTAGGTTCTTGGATTATTCATATGAGACCCTTGGCATCTTTCTATTCTGC